>CASCJZ010000463.1:0-23477 GCA_949152475.1 Terebella lapidaria
ACCCTCAGAAAAGAAGAAGAAAAATTTGGATCTATTTTTAAATAATTCATTGGATTATAAACTAATAATTACTATGGTTGCAATTCAAATTGATATAAATTGTAACTATAATAGGAAAGATCTGAGTGAATTCAACTCTTGAAAATGAATTATACTGAATGAACGTATTTCATGAATAAATTTTCAATATGAACTATTTATGATTATTATTAATTCTTACAATAATATTTTAAACCAAAATGGAAGAGGCTTCAGACTAGATTGAACTTCAGCATCAATAAGAAGTCAAAACAGCATTCCTTAGATATGCAGAGAACACTAAAACCCAATACCAAAACCTTTATAGTTCTTAAAAACTTAATAAGTACCTCAGCCTCCTCAGGGATACCAAAAGAAAGAAACTTGAAATTGCTCTCTAGTGCAATCAATAGTTTCTTAATAATATCATTAAAACAATCACTACCCATTCACATCCTATGCTATAAGCAACCTGCATGAATATATCGAAAATGAGAAGTACAATGAAACAGTTTTATCGATAATGGTGCATTGAAAGTCCATAACTCAAAGACTATCAGGCTATTATTCATAAAGTTACTCAATATCTACCTAAAGGTAAGAAAATTTTGGTACCTGGATGTGGATTAGGTAGATTAGTGCTTGATTTGGTAGAGGCTGGATATGGAGCCCAAGGTAATGAAGTGACTTATTTTATGCTATTTTGTTCTAATTTTATTCTTAATGTTGCTTAAAACAAGGAACAATATGAAATTTATCCTTTCATTCATAGTATGAGTTCTTATGAGAATGAAGATGATATTTTTAGATCAATCAAGATTCCAGATAAAGTAGCCTCAACGATAGTAAAGGAAGATTCTGATTTTTCGATTGCTGCTGGGGAATTTACTTTTATTTATGGTCAAGGGTAATCACTATTTGATGGGGTCACTACTTGTTTTTTCTTGGATACTGCCAATAATGTTTGTGACTATATTGATACCATTTTTGTAACTCTCAACTCTAAGGGAATTTGGGTTAATTTTGGGCCTCTATTGTACCATTATAGATAGTCCTTGAATGAAGTATCTATTTAGTTAAGTTGGGAATGTGTAAGGAACTACATCTCAACTAAATTTGTATTTCTGGAAGAGGAAATTGTTGAAACGACTTATTGTCACGATCAAAAAAGTAACTATACTGCTAAGTTCAAATGTATACAATTTGTATGCCAAAAAAAAGAATGATAAATGTTTATATTGGGTAGAAAAAGCAATAACATACATTCTTAGTGTCAATTACTTAATATACTCCTTTTTTTGATAATGCTTGAGTTATAATATAAACAATCATTTAATCTTATAAAATCTGACCTCATTGTTGACATCGATGCTAGCGATGTTTTTAGCTTTTTTTTTGAGAATGAAGCAACATTGGATTGTAATAAACTTTAATTAACTCTTGAGGAAAGAATATGTTAAGGAATTCCTGGGACAGAAGCCAATGAGTTTTTCTAGAACTATCATGATCATAAAAATTATATCAATATGATATCCCAAAGATCATAATAATGGTCATCTTTTAAGATTTTAGATCTGTTGTGCTTAAATAAGCTTCGAATTCTGGAAGAAGTATGAAGAAGATTGTTTACTTCTTACTTTTATCATAGGTGTCACTTACCGTTTCAACTGTTCATCAACTTGATGATCAATGTTTAATTTAGGTCGAGCCCACTAATAATAACTGAAAATAGAATTCAGCTAGCTCAGAAATCAATAATTTTCAGTCCAATTAAATCTGGAGAGTTTCTGTCAGATTTTTATAATTTTTACGAAAAAATGTAATAGTACACTAATCAGAAACAAATAACCGAATCCATTACTCCTAAAAATTCTCCCGACAGAACAGAATTTAAGTAATTATAAGGAAATGAATTCTTTCAACCTGTTTTTATCATTAGTGAAGAACCTTTTCCAAAGTTCAGAATTGACAAAGAAATATCAAATACAATGCGTTTTAATATCTAAAATCATCAAAAGGACATCAATCTGACCCCATCAACAATCAACAATCCAGGAAACTCAGGATAATACACCAAATCAATGCTTCACAATTCTCAAAAACATGTTATTACGACATTAAAGAGTATGGTATCTATTTTATCCTTAAATAAGGATGATGAGGTTCATAGGTTAGCCAAGAGCATGTGGAATTCATTCTTATACAGTAAAAGTAAGAACAAAGAGATTTTGACTATTCTTTTTGGTACCTGGGAAAGGAATCAGTTACAAGTTCTGAAAACCTATGAAAAATATGGGTTTCAAGAGCTAATTAGGATATAGCCTGATACTGCAGCTCAAGCTCAGGCTTTATTAAGAAAACTCATAGTTGAACAGATCACTGTTGACCGACTTGAATAGCATATGAAGAGAAGACGCGTTTAAGATCAAAATTGTTTCCAGAGATATATGCTTACCCTAGTTTAAGAACTTAAATAGGGTCCCATTAAGAAAAGAATTAATAAAAGATAATCTGAAAGAGTCCTACTCATAACAAACAAGTAATTTTTTAATAAAGAAGAAGATTGATTAAATTCTATATTAGTTCTATTTTCTAAACTTTTCCCGCCTTTAGTAGATAGAAAGCTATAGATCCTACTTTTGAGTTATAATTTATCAGAAACGATCAATTCCAAATATTAATCTTTCTTTAACTCCAAATGTCTTCACTACTGATGGGTGCTAGGAATATGCGTGGATTTTCCAGTACAGTTGAAAAACATTCACTACCACCACCTTCTCACCTCACCTATGAAGGAACATTTAATGAACTCAAATTTGATGTTGGAACCAAATGTTAAAAAGATGTTGATTTGCATTTTGGCTATTGTCGTTACCAGTTCCCAGAAAGCAAATATGATTCATCTATGAATGATTATTTAGGGATATTTGTGAAGAGCTCCCGAGATGGATCTCCAAGAACTTCCAGACCCCTGAATCTGATGATTCTCCTTGATATTTCTGGATCAATGTCCATGAACTTAGGTAATCATAAGAATGAATCTTCTAGATTAGTTCTTTCTATAGAGGCTATTAAAATGCTTATTTCTAAACTTAGAAAAGATGATTCTCTTGGTTTGGTGATTTTTAACCATACTGCTTAAATAGTGCTTCCTTCAATGTTAAAATCTGATCTTGATGAGAATTTCTTCGATCAATTAAACTCATTTAAGGCTCAAGGAGGTACTAACATTTCTAATGGATTTCATCTAGGTGTAAAATAGCTTAAATCATTTTTAAGCTAGCACCCTCAGAGAGCTTCCTTTGAAAATCGTATAGTGATGATTACTGATGTTGTTGATGCTAATTTTGAACAGGAAAAGGACTTTGTCTAATAATCAGCAGAACATAACGGTATTAATTTGAGTATTATTGGTATTTCTTCAGATTTTAAGTCTGAAATATGTTAATGCCTGAAAGATATTCGAGGATTCAACTACTTTTGTGCTGTTAATCAAGAAGATATCAAAAAATATGTTTTTGAGACATTTGATTTCGGTTTTTTCCCAGCAGCACATGATGTCTCCCTTTAAATAATGTCTGATGATATTAAAAGTTTTTAAGTTTTTGGTACATCAGATTCAGCCTAGGTTAATCACTATAATGATAAGTTTAACCCAACTAAAACCACCTATACTATTACCAAACTTAAAACCATCTTCCCATCAGAAATATAAATACACCATGATAGAATTCTCATGGTAGGAGGACTCATTCTGGTTAAATTGAAAAGAAAAACAAAAAATCCTCACTTTTAAGCCAAAATTAAGCTCTAATATACTAATGATCTCAAAAAAACTCTCACAGATAACTATAAACTCTCTTATGAATTTCACCCAGCTGAACAGTTTTTTACTAGTGAACTATTAATTGAAGCTGTAGAGGGATACATGTTTACATCTGAATTGAAACAACTCTTGCTAGAAGCCAGAGAGATGAAGGCTGAAAATAAGTAGGAAGAATATTTAGAAATGTTGGATAAGTTAAAAGCCATCAGTCCCAAGTCTAAAATACAAGATTTAGAGAATATAGAGAAAATAATAAAGGCTCAACCTAAAAAGGTGAAAATATATAGTTGATTATGATTATCAGATCAAATCTTGTAAAACTGTATTAACAATAATTATTTGAAGTTATAATGTCACACTACTTTTCCAACTATTTGACTGAGCTGGTTGGAGAAATCATTGAAGGGGCTATTTTATACCCTCTTGAAATCGTAAAAATTAGACTCCAAATTATGAACTAAATCACTTAAAATGCTAACACAGAAGCATTATATGGAGGAATTTTTGATTGCCTCAGAAAAATCATAGGAGAAGAAGGTTTTTTTTGCTTTTTGGAAAGGTTTCAGTTTATATATAGGTGCTGTTGTTCTCCAAAAATTGGTCAATTATTTAGTATTCATGTATGTTATTCCCAAAATTTATGGTTAAAATAAGAAAGATTAAGTTAATACATAACTTCAAACAATCACCTAAAAAATAGGCTTAATCATGTCAGGATGTCTTATTTATCCATTATACTCTTTCAGAGTGCTTAGTTGCTACCAAAATCCGCGAAGACAAGTTAAGTTTACAATTTAAAATGATAATGCGCGAAATCAAATAATTCAAGTTTATACTGGCTGCAATTTATACCTCTTACATAGTTTGGTTTTAACTGCTATGAGTTTTGGTTTAGTTTAACTATCTAAGAAAAATATACGCTGGATTCAAAACAGAAACTTAGTTAATAATACAGGTGAATGGATCATACTACTACTTCTCTATCCTATTGAGGTTGTTAAGAATAGAATGATTGTTCAACAGTAGGTTCGTTCTGTACCAGAAAGTGCTTTGAATTTATTCCGGAGTATTGTAACCAAGGAGGGTTTAAATCCATTATTTTATGGTTTTACAACTTTTTGTATTAAAAATATTCTTGGGAAAGGTTTAAAAGTAGTTTATAGAGTGGCTATTAGGAGACTGAAGAGAAAATGGGAAAAATGATAGATATCTTGAGTAACATTGATTATAATAGATCAACCTTATTATTATAATATTGATGTGATTTGATTGAACATCAATTGTTCATTTTGTTGAGGAATTTCTGTCTGTTAATCCACTTGGGCATTTTATGATTCAAGATAATTCTAATCCCTTCTTCCAAAATGCTCCTTCGTAGGTAATATTATTCTCCTTTATTCTTCCATTCCCATTGTTCATTTAACTTATTAAAATAAATTGGGATAGAATCACTTGTTACTCCACAGAAGCAAATAAACATGCTTCCACTATTCAAATTGAGAGCTAAAGTATTATCACTATGGGCATACTCAGCATGTTGTTGAATTTTACAACATTAATTACATTATTGATGCTTACATAGTAGACAATACCATATTTTCTTAGATATTGATTTACATTTAGGACAAGTTAATTCAAAAAATGATAGCAGATCTGAAGCCATCTCTGGCAACCTAAAATCACAAAGAGAATTTAGAGGAATCAATTATTTAGTTGTTGAAGGGTACTTTTTCTCCATTATTGACTTGACAACTTCTTGTTGTTCAAAGGATGGGAATTGATGAATGATTTTAGCAATGGTTTCAGAACCATATTGTTAGAGACAGTATTTGAGTTATTGAAGTTCCTCTTTGGGTTTAGTTGTACGTTTCAGTGAGAATAACAGGAGATCAAGAACAAAATTACTTATTAGTTGGAGCTTTTAAGCAGTATCATTAAGAATTTATCCTTGTAGATTGCGAATAAATAGTTAATATTCCATGAATAGTTCCATATTAGCTTCTTGGAAGAGATTTATGAGGATTTATAGGCATAAACTATTGAATAATGTCTGCTATTAGTTTGGTTTTAAATCTGGTATCAATATCTTAAGGCTATACTGATATAGTAGGTGCTTAAAAAATACATTAAAGACATCAACAGTTTCAGTTAAGTTGCTCATCTCGTTGTTCATCTCAAGAGTTAACAGAATTTAAAATCTCTCCAACCAGAGTCTATTCTTCAAAGAACTATTCTTACGAGGAACAATTCCATTAAAGATATCCTTACATAAAGGACACTCAAAATATGTGTATTTACCAAATTTGGTTAAGAAACATTATTCATGAATTAGATGCTGACATATTTTAATTTCAACATCTTCTAAGCAACTTCCTAGTAAATTTCTCAGGATATTAGTACGCTTTAAGTGGGAAAAATTATACATTTATCCTCTTTCTTTCTTTTCATGACAAATTATGCATATTTACTCACCTTATATACATTCTTCTTCCTCAGGAAAAGAGGAAATTTTGATTTTATTTTGTTTATTTCTTAATTCTTCAAATTTCTTCTTCTTTACTGCCTACATTTTTTCTTTATTCAACTTACTTTGGGTAATCTCTGGATTAAGCTCATTTAGTAGTAACTTATTTTTAAGACTTTCAAGTGCCATAGGGTTGTCCTGTACTAAGACTTCAAGCTTTCCTTTTTGTTCCTGACTTATTGAAGAATTGAAGTAAGTTCCTTATTATCTTGCAAGAGTGCATTTAATTGAATAAGACATTCAAATCCTTCACAGATTTCTTTTGCATTGGAAGTTTGTTTATTCAGAGCAGGAATATCCAATAAATTAGACAAGTAAGTACTTATTCTTTGTCTTTCAAACAACAGATTATTAAGTTTTCTCTCGATACCTTCTAATTAAAATGATTATTGATATTTTATATCTTCAAATTTACAGAAATTGGAGTTAATTGGAGGACCAACATAAGTATATATTTCAGTGGTTTCATTGTATTTCAGGTTATCAGCAATAAGGGAGTTAAGCTTTGATTTATAGCCTTGGGCATAGCTATGTATAATTTAATGGAACTTATTCTTGGTAATTCTCTGCTAAAAATGAAAAATTCTTAGAAGTACCCTTTCAACAGCTGGAAAAGCATCAGCAGAAGTTAGGGACCAACGATTCATCAAGTAAATAAGATGTTAAAAATAGTAAACTACAGAATGAGTGAGTTGATTAATGATATAAGTTGATAATTTGATCTTTTCTACTTTAGTTCCTAGCTAGTTCAACTTGAGAAAGATTTCCTTCCACATTCCATTGACAAAAGATTTTCCAAAGAACATATCCACTAGCCAAGCTAGGAATAATGTATGCTCCCCTTTTAAGGGTGTTTTAGTGACTAGACTATTTCCTACTTTATCAATTGTTGACTTAGAAAAACTCCAAAGATCATGCTTTTCAAGCCCAACTATCTTCATAACTTCTTATCCATGAATGCTGCCCTTAGAGAGTATCTCCTTGCAAGCAGTTATTGTCATCATAATCCACAAAACTTGTTTTTGATTATATAGAACCAATTCCTTTATAATTCTTCCAAGATACTAATAGTCTTTTCGCTCATAAAAATTGCTGACTATTTTTTCAACAATTTTGGTTGTAATATATTCCTTCCGGAAAAAACCATTTCTTACTAAACTTTTTTATATTTCCAGTTTTTATGAATTAAAACTAAGAAGTTGGATTAAAATTTGCTCATAAGCCATACACTCATGTTTGGATTATAATTTTGTAGGCATTAAAATCATATTTTTCTCAGCTAATTCAATCCAAATAGTCAAATTCAATGATTGCCATAATAAATCAAATACCATTGTATTCTTTACAATACTCTCAAATTTTTTAGAAAAGATGTTCACAAAAGTGGTAGCTAACAGTTGCTGAAATTTTTTAATAATAAATAATTTTACCATGAAGTTTGTATCCCTTTAACTTAAATTTTGATTGTAATGACTCAATAACAGCTCAAGAAAACTTTAGTTTTCATGATGAGGAAGAGTTTATTGGAGCAATTCAACAGTTAAAAGGTTGTAGTAAATGCTATTTTCGTTGAGAGGATCTATTAATTCGTATATCCTTTATTTTAATTCCTTACAGTGTTGTATAACATCTTTTTTTAATTCTTCATTGCACCTTAGCACATTCTGAAATATTGATTGAACAATAACTTAAATTTTTTCAGATAGAACTCCCTTTAACTTTGCAGTATTTCTACTTCAGCAACTTAACCACTATGGTCGGAACAGAATCCTTATTTCTTCCACATTTTTCATTTCCACAGTCACACATTCCACCACTGTTGATAGTATAATACCTATGGTGTTTATGGTCACTATTCTTAAAGCAACCCTCACATAAACATGCATAGGAATTTTTCTAACAATCATAACACTTATAGTTGACTCCCTTTTTCCATGTTACTGTACACATAGGTACTTTAGTTTTTCGGGGAGGAAATTAATTCAATGAAGGAAAACTATTAATCTCTGGTTCCATGGCCTTGTAAAGTATATTGACAAGAATAATTCTTTATATAACTTGATTAAGGTCGATGATAATTTAATACATTATAAAATTACTTAGGGTTATATCAGAATTTTTGATGCTTTATACAATGATATTGATGCTAGTTTAAACTTCATGGAGGAATTTCAGCCGAAAATTATGAAGCTAGGGTGTTTTTTATTTTGTATCCTTTAAAGGTGTAATTCTCTTAAATTTAAAGTTAACTCTTATTAAGTTTCATAAGTTGTCTATCATTTATATGATGAGTTCTTTCAATCCAACTATTGATTGAGCAAGTTCAGTGAAGGATTCCAAATGGATTAATATTTAATTTGATAAATATTTCATTTACTATGATAGATAAATCATATTTTTTTCTTCACAATGGTATTCCCCACTGGAACTTTCACTTTCATGGAGTTACACCTGAAGATTATTTTTTTTTGATCCTCTACCATGCTCTTTTCTTGAGTCTTTTCTCTTCTAAATTCCTTACTCAAATGGAGAGTAGTTTTAAGATCTGGCTTTTTTTTCAGTGATTTTTTGATATTTTTTTATGTTTTGATGTGTTTATTGGATAATAATTCAATTTGTCCAAGATTAGCTTCTTTTTCATAGATAATTTCATTTTGTCGACTAGCTTCCTCAGATTACAATGGTATTAAAGTCTTCTATAAAATATCTTTTTTAAGAGCTTTAGCTTAATTTGATAATGTTAAATCTTTTTCTTCTGTTAACTTATGAACACATTCATGAATGATGTTTCTTTCTTCAGTGACAGGATCAGAATGAATACTAGAATATTTATATTAAATACTATATTTTTAAGGCTATTTTAAGGAATTCTAGCTTAATTCCTATACTCTTCTAAGCTAAAATATGCTTATAAGATAATATAGGAACAATTTTTTGGAATTCAAAGGATGTTTGAACTTTAATAGCACCATATAACATTAAATAATTCCTCCTATGCATCCAATTTTTAGAATTCATCAATTTTTCTCTCAGAGTAATTAGAAATTCTGAGCTTCTTCTATTAAGCAGCATCATATAGATGATTCCATCAATAGTAGGAAGTACTAAGAAATAAGGACATATGAGTATTAATTTCAGTAAGAAAAGACAAAAACCCTAGTACCTATTCTGAAGTATTTTTACTTATCGTAACTTAAGAAGCATAGAATTAAGACAGTGCCACTTGTTAGATTCAACCATTTTATTACACATACCCAGGAATACCACAATATCCTCTGATGACTTCAGTTCAAGAATCCCAATAATTTCGGAAGTTTTCTCAAAATAGACATATTTATGATATTTTAACCCTTTTAAAATAGAAATTTTAAGTAACTCTTTGAATTCTATTAGATTGGTTTGATAGTATAAATCTATTACTAGTCCTAAGATATCTTTGTTCACTGTTGACAAACTTAATCCTTCCAATTCTAATTATCTGAACATTAGTTCCTAATTTAAAGTCTGCTTAAGTCCTGTGAACCCTTTTACAAATAAATTGATATCATATTAATTTTTTTTCTTGAGGAATTTGTTGATAAACTATAAAATAGTGGAAGTAGTTTCCTTACTACTCTTAATTTTATCTTTATACTATATCAGTTCAATTGTACCGTTATACTAAAGTGATTTAAGTTTTCAAAGACAAATTTACCCTTTTAAACATCTTCTAACGATTTCATTAAGAGTTCAAAAGTCTCAGAATTAGAAAATCTACACATGATTTAAATAGCTTTAAATCTAACCTGTACATCAATATCTTCAAAGTATTCTAATACAACTTTCCATATTTCTTCATCACATGAATCTTTCTCTAACAAGTATTCAATAATTTCAGCAATAATGCTTCTAGTTTTGGAGTTGAGATCAACACTAAAAAAGACAACTTTAGTTTTAACTTAAGAGAGGGATAGATGGGGATGCTACCTATATTACACTATTTAATACCCCCAATAATCCCTTAATGACTAAAAAAGCTACTTGCCTTCTTTCAGGGGTTGCTCCCATGGCAAATGATCCATTGATAAAATTAATGAGATTATCAATGTTACCTCGTCTTTCTTTAAAAAAGACTGGTAAGACCTTAGACCATTCTTCTGCTAGAACTGGATTAATTATTGTTATTGATCGATGAATCAGATTATAAATAGAAGCTTCAGTCCTATTAGGTAATTTATCTTTAAAATTCTCTAAAACTGCTTTATTCCTTCTGCCAACACTAGAATTAGCTCTGGAGGCAGTTCTGAATAATATTTCTATTATTTACATGGTACTTACTTCAATAATTTCAAAAACAGCATTGCAAGTAGTAGGATTATCAATATATGAGCTCAAATTTTCAAGGATGGACCATTGTTGCATTCTATTTTCAGACTGAAGAAGTGTAAAGAACTTCCTTTCAAGACTCCAGTTCTCATCAATACAAAGAACTTCAACTTACAAGTCTGTCTAAATAAGGTTCATTATACACAGATATGACGATCATGGTCAATTGAGCCTCCTGTTATTGGGTTAAAATTTTCGAGGAAAGGTTCCTCTGAATAAATGATGTGGGTTTTTTTATTGGTCTTTACTTTCATTCTATAAATCAAAATAGTTATAGATGAATGCATGGACGGATCTCTACCAGTTTGAGAAAAACTTGGAAATTATGATCAGATCTCCTATTCAAAAATTCAAAAGATCAATACAACTCAGAATATTTTAAAATATAAAATTTTAGTGATTAATAAGTCTTTAGTTTGATGATAAATGAGGATATATTGTTGAGAAATAATGCTTCCAACCATTTCACATAATAAACAGAACTTTAATATAGAAAGTCTTAAAATGAAGGCTTAGACCATGCTAACAACCAACCAACCCTCAACACACATAGAACAAACACACTGGAGGTAGTGTTGTCTCTGCTAAGATTACACTTTAACTCCATAATAATTGCAACGATTCTATGAACTCAAATAATAAGCTGCCTTTATGTTTGAGGGATCTAATGAAAGATGGGATCTTATCAAACAACTCTATATAGAATATTTTGGGGGTAGTTCCAAGGTCTCTGGCAAATAATGGCTCAAGTTAGGCTTTCAAGGTGAACATCCATAAACAGATTTCAGAGGTGGGGGAGTTCTTGCCTTGCAACTAATTCTTCGGTTTGTGAAAAAGCATAAGAATGTTGTCTAGGGCATGGAAAGAGATCCAGCAAATTTTTTTTTTTGCTATTACAGCTATTAATATCATATTTTTCTTGAAAAAATATTTTCACTTAGCTGGTGACTTAGTTCTAGGGAGAGATGCTAACTAGTATTGTAACAGGCGGGCATTGAAAAACTTTTGTCATTTACTTGTTAGTGAATCTTATTTCTTGCATATTTTACATGAAAAATGTCTATTACATTTTTATGAGCTTATTTGGGTACCAGCACGAAAAAAATATCCAGAAACTTTGCTACAATTTAACAGTTTGTTCGATCAATTAAAGAATTTGGTGAGAAGAACATTTTAAGAGAATAATCTACTTGAAATAGAAGAATTTTAAGCTGCTTGGCGCTTAGCAGTTGCTTGATATTGAAATTTAGTTTATTCTTACATAAAGTATTAATTTTAATTCATTTCGTGAACAATTTTTGTGCTAATGCCTAAACAAATAGTAAAGAATACTTACTAAATTGAAAAGATTTTGGAGAAGAAAAAAACTAACAAAAAAACTTATTGTCTGATCAAGTGGAAGGGTTATTCTCAAAGCTAAAATACTTGGGAACCTTAATAAAACATTATAGTTCAGGCTTCAAACACCAATTTGAGCAGGAAGAAACCACCAGTACTGAATAAAAAAGAAGCTATTCAAACTAGGCGGGAGAAATCAAATCAAACAATGGAGTTATAACCAAGCTGGAAAGAAGAAGATAAAAAAGGCAACAGATCAAAAAAAATGGAAGAAAACTTTGATGAAGTTGTACCACTGAAATCCCTTCGACAACGTTCTTCAGAAAAAAGACAAGCATATTCATTTCAGAATCCAGAATAAATAATGTCAAAGTGCTAAAAAAGAAAAAAAAATCTAAGGAATAAAAAAAAAGCCAGATAACCACGCCAACAAGAAACATTGATGAGGTACACTCCTAAGCCCACAGAAGAGTATATAAATCATGTTCTCAAGAATTCTTAGTAGGCTTCCTCCTAATTAATTGAAGTTAATAGTCGTGAAAGCAATTGTTCATGTGATTTACTTGAATAATGCTTAAAAGATGACTAAGGAATGGCTAAAGTTGATGTAATTAACATTGCCAAGGTTAATAGAGAGATTTTAATGTGTGAAAATGAAAAAATGTATGAATTATAACTATCTGATGGGAAAATAATTGAAATGAGTCTTTCTGACCTGAAAAGAATTTCTCTAGAGAAGTATTGTGATTATTTAGAGGAAGAAAACTCCAAGTTAAGATAAAAATTGATTCTCAGATTAGTTTGAAAACAAAATTACATTAAACATGAGTAAGCATAAAATATTCACTCGGGAATCATTTGTCTCCTTGAAAATATTTATAATTTCCCTTGATCAAATCATAACTCATATAGGATTTTGGACCTCCAATTTCGGGAAGCTTAGTCCTTTCTTTACCTATTTCCATCAAAGAAGATGTCTATTTTCTTAACTATACTCCAGTATTCTTCTATTAAGACTTCTATTAATTTAATTTTTGGCGGATTCAGGCATTACCTGGTGTATAGACCTTCGCAAATTTTTATTTTCTGGATTTTTTACTTGATAGGGAGAAGCCCTTGAGTAAAATCGATAATGTTGAGGTTGTGGGACAGAATCTCTAATTCCCAGTTTTTTATCAACATAGTTTACTTGGTACATTCTTTCAGGAGTATAATTTCCCCCAAAAATGCTAGCCACTTATACTTTTTATTTTTTTTTTATTTTTTCTTATTCTTCCTTGACTCTTCTTTCTTCCATTTGACGAGTGAGTTTATCTTGTAACTAAGGTCTATAATTAACTGGTGTTCTTAGAATGACACTACTTAACATACTTTTATTAAGATCTTAAGGAATAACTTTTTCTCTTTTTTCTATTTCCTTTCGCTTATTAAATTAATCCATTTGACTCCTGATTTCTTCTTGGACAGTTCTATAGACTCGTTTTCTTTGTTCTGTCTCATCTCTTTTGACTGGTGCAAAGATCTCTTCTTGGTTTTCAAATACTTATATTCTTTAATTTTTAGTTCTATCTTCTTCTTCAGCAATAACCTTCTGCTTTTCATAAATCCCCATATTTTGACTATGCTTTTTGAGTATATTATTATAGTTTTTAATGCTTTCTGCTTGCTGTTATTTGATAGTTTCCATATGCATAGCATTCTGTTCTTCACTTTCTTACCTTTCTTTTTCTTTCCAAAACCGTTTTTCCTAACTAGATAATAGGCTTACTTTTTTTCTGTTGATAATTACGATCTTTTTGTTCATTAAGTTCACTGTGTAATTTTTCAAGTCTTTCCTGATCTTTACTAATGATTTGCTTGTTGAATGATTATTCCTAGTTCTAGAATATGATACTATTTACAATACTTGATTAATTTTGTCGATTTACTTCCAGTTTATATGCAGCAAGTCTATGATTATCTTCCTTGAGATGATTGACTACATTTTGTTGTTACATTTTTCTCCTTAAATCATCATTTCTTGCTCTCTAAATATGGTGAGATATACTTCAATTATCCTAGAAATCTCTTAAGAATCATGTTGTTTTCTTTATTGATGCTATTGAATATTTTTTTGCTTCTTGGACTTAATTTCTTACTTTAAGTGGTTCCTTAATATTGATATAGTTACTTATAGAGATTGATTCTTTGTCTTTCAAGCTCTTCTATATTCATTTGTATCAATCAATAAAAATAACTCCAGTATTATAATCTTATAAATAATAGCAAACATCATTCAAAGATTAGTCTGCTTCATAATATATAACAGTCTATTCTTACTAGAATGTTGAGCTGTAGGCTTAATCATCTCTATTGGATTTGTTTTACCAATTCTTAAAGGGTAATTTATTCAGCTAATAATGAATCAAGCTGCTACAGAAACTCTTTCATGGACTGGAACCAATTGCTAACCAAGTTGCAGAATGGTTTAGATTCTTGGAATTTCTATATAAGGCATTCAAGACTAATCTATGTTGATGTGAGTAATTGATATGCTAAGAGTAAATATTGTCTAATATCATATAAGTAAGGGTTATACTGTATAATTAAATACTTACATGAAGAGTAATTTCCTTATCTATCACACCTTTTAAGTATAAATTTTGTTCCTTATCAAAAAGAACATTAGATTCACACAGAGCTCCATAACTCTAATGAGTTACATGTAAATCATAAAGAGCTTTAGCTATTTTTTTAAGAATACCAATTTTTGTTCAAAATTGTGTACTACAATACTACTTTTAATCTATCCTAAGGATTTATACTGTTTATCAGTGACAATAATCAACCCCCATTTATTAAGACCTTTATCTATCATTGAATAGGCATAGATTGGTTGTATGTAGTGATTGAAGGCTAGTTGTAATCTATTAGCATAGTAGAGTTTTTTCTTCATATTGAAATAGTTGCCTTCATAAGATTCCGTACAAATTTAGGTTCCAAATAGTATCTTCCTTTTTCTAACTCTTTCAAGTTCCTTTGATGCTAAATTGATTAAATTAACCTCTGATACTTAGAACATTTCTTCCTCTTCTTCTGAGTCCTGCATACTCATCCTATAATGCTCAAACTCATATTTTTCTTCATAAGATGTCAGTGATCCTTTCAAAGATGAAACACTTAAGGTTCTTTTCTTCTGTAAATTATCAATATCATTAGTTGAGTTAGTTTTAGTAGTGGTTGAAGTCCCTGATATTTCTGAATTTAATATTCTATGAGTATATTTTTCCACCTAGTTAATTTTAGTTTTCGAACAAATTAATACACAAAAAAATGGATTTTATTTTTGGAGTTTTTAAAATTCAGGAGCAGTCGATGTTACTCCAAACTTATCTTTAAGACATTTAGAACAATTTTCAAAGGTTTCATAATGAAGGAAAACAATATATGTCTTAATAAATTCTTTTCTGGCTTCTTTTGTGATTTTAAGGTAATTATCCTTATGAAGAGATGTATTTAGCAAACAAAATTCATTCTCTTGGATGATTTTTTCTAGTTCTTGCTTGGCATAAAGTAGCATATCAATATTTGTTTCTTCAGAACAGTACTTTGAACATCTGATCTCGACTCCAGTGTTATATTTATAAATTTTGACTTCATTGTTGCATTTTTCCTGTATATTTTTGAAGATATGCTGACTATAGAGCCATATCAGTTGTATTGGAGTTAGTTCAATCCAATTTCTTTTCAACTGCCTTTGCATTCTGCCTTGATGATGCCTAATAATACAAAAACAATATCCTATTGTCGATTAAATTATATAATTTAAATACTCAGAAGTTTCCAGAATTATTGACTATCTTTCAACTTTTTCTTCATTCTAAGCAGCTACATCAAAACTTGACCAATTATTTAATAACTACTCAAGTTAATAGAAAACTTCAGAATGAACTTTCTATTTAACATATAGAATCAATATTATTTGATAATTCCTTCTATAATGGAGTCTGAAAGCTTATTATAACAGCTTACAAGCAAACCTAAGTTCTCATCATCTATTCTCTGCACTATTTTCAAGGTTTTAGCTGACTAAAATTAGTTTCCATAGTGCACTGTCTAACTGCATGATAGATTTATTCTTCTATGCACTCAAGTACAATTATATCTATTTTAGGGAGAGAAAAATAAGAAGATCTTCAAAATTGAATTGAACTTTGATCTGACCTTTGAAATGTTAAGAGAAAAACCAGAAAGTAACAAGAAAGTAGGAGAACCTTATGCCATTAAGCTAGAAAAATATGATAAGGAAATTATTTTAGAAGCTGAAACGGAAAAACTTATTGAATGGAGAAATAAACTGAAATTCAAGCTTAATCAAAGAGGATTCCATGAATTATTTAAACCTATTAAAAAAATTGGTAAGGGAAACTTTGCATCAGTGTACCTAGTGGTATCTCATGAAACTGGAAAGAAATTTGCAGTTAAAGCATTTTCTAAAGAAGGAACTTTTTCAGAAGAAAAAGGTAAAGAGTCTTTAGTTAATGAAATTTAAATCATGAAAAAATTTGAACATAAAAATCTGATGAAAGTCTATGAGATTTATGAATCACAGAATTCAATCTATATTGCTGTGGAATTACTAGAAGGAGGACAATTATACAATAAAATCAAGTCTAAATATAGTTTCACTCCCAAAGAAATTAGAACAATCATGAAGGGATTGTTAGAAGGACTACAACAAATGCACGAGTTAAACATCATGCATAGAGACATCAAACCAGAGAACATATTACTGAGAAAGGAAGGTGACTTTGACTGTGTTATAGCTGATTTTGGATTGGCTACTCATGCAGAGTAAGAAGAGTATTTGTTTGTTAGATGTGGTACTCCTGGCTATGTAGCACCTGAAATAGCTAATCTGAAGGATCTTAAAGCTAAATATGACCCTATATGTGATTTATTTAGCATTGGAGTTATTTTTCATATTCTCTGCCTTAAGCAGTCACCGTTCCCTGGTCAAGAGTATAATGAAGTATTAAGTCAAAATCGTCGTTGTCATATAAATTTTGAGGCTGATAACTATAAAAAAAATTCCTTCAAAATGTATGTATTTCTATAAAATATAGGGCTCAATTTGCTTATTAAATTATTGGAAAAAAATCCTAAGAAAAGAATTTCAGCAAAAAATGCCCTCTTGCATCCCTTCTTTGAGGAATAAAATATTGAAACTCTTGTTAATGTTGATAATAATTCTGTTATCATTGAAGAAAGAAAACCCTTACATATGACTAATGAAAAAAACTAATGTCCACAGAAGTTCTCTGATGAATGAATCACCACTGATGATGAGTAAAGATGAGGAAAGGAAAAAAACTGCTAATCTAAGAGAAGATTCATGTTTAAAATTCAAGATGAAAGAGAATGTAATGACAGGGAAGGGTTCAGAAAGTACTGATTCAATTGACTGTATTGATTCCCCAGCAGCTAAGAAGAAAGTTAGTCCCAGGAAAGGAAAAGTTGATACAATTCCAAGTCGATTCAAAAGGGCATAAAATGATGATTGAACTCTAAACTTATCACTTTTAATAGTTAATTTTTAATTTAGATATTTAATGAATGAGTGAGTAATAATTCTATCAGTTTCAACTTCAGCAATTCTTTGCTCATCTAGCTTATTAAAAAATGTTATATAGGATAATATTTTATTGAATGTAAGGAGTGACAACAAAGCAGTTTTCTTATAATAGCATCAAGAATGAGAAAACTGGTAGTAAATAATCAACACAGATGAATATATCTCCAGTTCTGCTAGTTTGTATCTACAACAAGTTAGGAAAGATCATCACACATGAGTACTTTTATAAAACTTTCACTCAATTTGGAGGTAAAGTCCAAAAAATATTGATTTTTGATAAAGCAAAAGTCTGGAAAACCTTTATCGAGTTTGAAGATTGGATTGAAGCTGCTAAGCTAAAGAAAAGTTAGATAATTATGTGGTGTTCCCTGATGGTTCTAAGATGAACATATTCCATGCTAAAATCCATAAAATTGAACTCCAAAACAACAATTTAGGTGGAATTGACTACACTCAGTATAATCCATATTAAACTCAACCATCTATTCCTAACTAAACATGTAATTTATCTATAATATCTAAGCTTTGTTCAGTGAGTTTGAAACTAAGGATAATCCCATTGAGAATAAACCCAATTAATTCAACCATTCAAAAGAGAGACCTTAAAACTGTGTTAAATGTCGAACCAGAAGTGGAACCTTTGATAATTTTACAATGAACTACAATCAATCCACTAAAGAAGCTAATAAAAGGACTAATGTTGAATGTGAAGTTGTCCCAGAAGAGACCAATATCAAAAAATCATCTATTGATTCCTATGAATCTCAAGAATTAGAAGATCAACTTGGAGTTGACCCTAAAGCAAGTAACTCAACTTTATAAATCCATGGGAAAAAATATCATTCAATTTCAGAAGAAACACCAAAAAAATAATAGAGCTAATAAAAAATAACCAAAAATTTGAAGTATTCTCTTACTACCAAAAAAGAAACAAATTAAGATCTGAAAGAAAAGGATCTATCAAACAGATCTTTTCATTCTCTATTTGGAGATACTGAAGAACAGTTCAGGGAACTAGCACTTGAAAGTGAATAATATCGTAAAATATTGAGTGCTCAAGAAGATGAAAATAAAAGTTATCCAATTATTCAAGCTGAGACAGAACAAATTCCTAATTGTTATAATTCAAGTGGGCATTTTTCTTCCTCTTCTATCTAAAAATAACCACTTAATGAGGAATCCTAAGGCAGAAACCTATCATAACATTATGTCTTCAGGTAATAAAATTATTTCCATTCACTGAATATTCAAGTTAATGAACCTATATATGACTATGAAGATTTTTCTTCATAGCAATCTTAAGGATTTTATAAATCTCCAAGGGTCCTAGAACCAGTTCTACACTCACATGAATATTTAGAGTACCCTTCAGAAGTGTCTTATCCCTACTATCCGGGCCATACTTAACAATTTATTAAGTAAAATATTCCATCTAAGGTTTTATTTGTAAGATCTTTACCCCAAGGGTTTTCAGAGAATTGTCTATACAATTTGTTCAGCCAGTTTCATGGAAATATTGTACGTATAATTTGTATAAATTCTAAAAATAGTGCTTTAATAGAACTTAGTGAAATCGAGGAAGCTATACTTGCTAAAGATGAGATTAATTATTGTAAAACTGAGATGAAAGTGTTCTATTCTCACTACAATACTCTAAGGGACTATAGTGGCTAGGGTTGTGAGTAATAAGGTATGAAAAATTATTCTGAAACCAGTTCAACAGAGCAATTCAACCCTCAATTTATCATAAATCATTCTATCCAACTTGAAAAAAATGATAGTAGCAGTAATTATTCAAACAATTCTAAAAGTAAAGGAAATAGCCTCATTAACTACCCATCATAAACACTGTACCTTACTCAAATCAACCCTAAAATGGACATTAATTGTTAACACTCATTTAAAATCTCAACTGTCAGGTAGTGGATCTGGAATGGAAAAAAATGGCCTCCAAACAGCCTACCAAACACAGATCTTCATTTAACTCATCTCAATGTTATCATAAATCTGCTACTTTTTCAGATATAAGAAGTTAAAGAGGATAAAGTAATCCTAAATATGAAAAATGGAGTTGCTTAATTCAACTACAAAGCATTACTGAAAGTATGCAAGTATTAGGATTCCTTCAAGGATACTAATTCAAAGATAAGGATAGATTCATAAAACTGAAGATATCATTTACTAGATCTAAAATTGAAAATAAAGATAAAAAACCTAACCTTTAGATTCCTAATTATGCTAAGAATTCTGATACTAAAACTACCTAAACTAGGAATAAAAGGACTACCAGACTGTCAGGTCATAGCATGGAAATTCCTATATCAGAAGAGAACTTTGAAGAGTACCACCATGTGAATAAGCATATCAATGAACTACCTGACCAAGAAAATAGTGAGGAAGAAAATAACAAAGTCAGAAACAGGTGGAATACAGTATCTTTTAAAGATGCTTCAGAAGCAAAGTATTGAGATTGATGTGATCTTCTTATTCTATACAATATGAGATATTATATTCCTAGATATCATTTGTTTAATAGGGTCTATGTCATTTGTTTGATCTTAGGCACTCCATTACTTAGATATCTTTCAGTTCTCAACTTCTATTGTCCATCTCCTAAATGCTTATAATGGAGTTGAAGTATTTCCTCATAATTTTCTATGAAATCTTAGTAGATTTTTATTAGTTGTAAGGTCCTTCTAGTTATGTTCCTATTACCCATTACAAGAAGATTAATAATAATTTTAAGGATAGTTTCTATTACTCCTAGTCCCTATTTAATTCTTTTGTGATACGCTTCAATTGTTAAATCATTGGCTATATTTCCTACTATCTTGGAATACTCCTTTTTTAATTCAAATAAATATTCTAGTTTTGTATACCTTTCTTACATGAATTTATTAAGTACTCTATCCCTATAGACTGAATATTCATCATGATTAAGCCCATATACCAGAAAATAAATAATATTGATAGAATTTTCATCAATTTCCTGTTGTTAATCAATTTCTTTACTCTTCAATCCCTGCCTAGTCAAAATAGCAAACAGATACCTTAGTATACCCTAGTCAATTAAATTTTATATGATCTGTTCATGTTTATCCATTTGATATAAATTAGTTACTGAGTTTCTAAGAGTTTTTAAAGCTAAAATTGAGTGTTAGTTTTTCTGTCTGATAAACCAAATCATGATAGAATAACCTCCAAATGTATGAAAATCAAGACAGCAAAAGTTAGTCTCTCCAGGTGGTATAGTTAGTAATACATTGATACAGTCCATTATATTGCTAATATACTCATATTAATCTGAGCTTTCTACATAGTAATCTTTCCTCTTATTAGAAGCTTTAAGTTTCAAAGTATAGGGTCTTATACATTCCATTAGAATTTCTATACCATGCATTTGAACAAATATTATACTCATTTATGAAGATTTCTGTAACATAGCTACTAAAACATCACTAGCAACATATTTATTATCATCAAGCATCTTGGATTCTACAACAAAATTAGGCATTACTCGGTCAGCTAAATAAACTAATAGTGGTGCATATGTACATTATTAATCTTTAAAGAGAGAAATTATTACATTAGGGTGTAATTATAACATAGTCTAATGAATTTTCAAAATCTTCCCAACTATTTCATATTACTCAACATTCTCTTAGTCAAATATTTTGTTTTCAGCCAATAAAGTACCTAAAATCAATAATATTTATTTTTCTTCTAACCACATACATAAACGATAATATACTTAATATAGTTGTTCACTTTGATTTTTTCATCAGAATCAGGAGCAGGCTCACATTCAATTATGATTTCATAAAAAATAGATATAACCTTAAGGACTAAATCAGTATTAGGATGTTCAAGAATCTTCAGAACAGAAAATAACACTTTAGAATTGATAAGTATTGGTAAGTTATTTGTTTAAACCATGTGGGAAAGGACTATCGAGCATATTGTTAATTGATTCTTCTACCTCATAATATTTCATTGGTTATGTTGGGTATTTAAGCCTAAGGGTTGTAGAATTTTCAATTTCCTCTTGTAGATTAACATGGATTTGTTCAAGTTGTTCAATTGAAGTTGGTTCCATTTTGAGTCTCTTTTATAATCTTCAAAATTATATAAACAGATAAGATTTATCCAATATATACAATCATCACTCAATTACACTAACATCTCTTACATAAATCTTATTAGTCTGGATTATATTTGAAAATACAATGGTATTGGGTCTCTTAGTTTTACTATGGGCTAGAGTAAAGCAGATTGATTCAGGATGAATATTGGCTTCTTGATTAGTCCGATTGATGCAATATTTTCCAGACTTTACTAGTTTAGCTACATTGTAAGGGGATGCTTTAGATAGGCATTCAATGAAATTCTTAATAGATTTGGCTGATAAATTAGTCAATGGTATCATATTATTGGTATATATTGTTGATTTTTCCTGTATAAACTATTTTTTAGCCCTAGATTTAATAATTTGTCCTAAATATTACTATAATTGATTCCTTATTTGTAATGCTTTTTTAATTCCCTTACTATTGATTAGATTTTATTTACAGAAGGATTTCTTATTGTGAGTCAATATGTATTGGTGAAGAATATTGATCTTCACTAAATGATCAGATATATGAATCTAGCATTATCTAGGAATAAATTTCTTCAATATAGAGGGTAATTGATTTACAATCTCCTCTTGATGTCTAATTTCTTCATTATGGTGCTTGGAAATGTGGAACAGATTATCAATGGATAAAATAGATAACAAGCTTAACATTAAGATCTCACATTTATGTTCTATGGAACATAAGAGTAAATTTGCCTGTATTGGAAGTAATGGTAATTTTGATATTTCATACCCTTTTTCAGTAATTTTTTAGGTTCCTTCTTCAATACACTTTAATTACAGTAAAATATCAAAAGAATGTTACATCATTTCTATTGAAGGTTGGTCTACAAACTCTAACTATCTAATTTTAGGAATACCAATAGCTTTAAGTTGTAGGATAGAACCAGAAAGTTATGTTCTTAGTATCTATGGTTTCATAAGCTGATCTAATTCTTCATAATCATTATGACGATATAATCTATAACATTTACCTTCTTGCTCTCGTCCTGCTCTTCCTGCTCTTTGCTCAGCATTAGCTTGAGAAACTGGTACAACTGTTAATACTTCAATATGTTTGGAAGGATCATACATTCTAATCTTCATAAATCCACAGTCAATAACATACTTGATCATGGGAATAGTTAATGAAGTTTCAGCTATATTAGTTGCTAGAATAACTCTTCTAGTGAACTCTTCATCATGAGGAGCGAATATTTTTGTTTGGTATTCATGAGGTAGTGCTGAATAGAGTATAAGGATTTCTAAATTACATTTAGGTTTATTTTTGATGCTGAAAGAGTTAAGCCATTCTTTTCTAACACCTTACAACCATTATTTAACAACTAGAATTTCCTCTTCTCCTGTTAAAAAGGCTAAAATATCTCCATTATTCTCTTCTTGGTAGTGAATTTGCAGGATTGCATTAAAGGTTCCTACTACATAGTCAGATATAGGTTCAAATAGGTTGTAGATATGAGTTGGATGAACACGACCTTCAATTGATATTAAAGCCTTAGTATTGAAAAACTCCATAAATTTCTGGATGTTTAAAGTTGCAGACATTATTACTAATTTAAAAAATGCATTATTCTTACTTTTAACATTTCTTTGTTTTCCTGACAAACCACGTTTAAATAATGCTAGCAACACATCAGTATTGACAGATCTTTCGTGG
>CASCJZ010000464.1:0-25375 GCA_949152475.1 Terebella lapidaria
TAGGCAAATTCATGGAATAAATTTATATCTGGGTCCATTATAAAATATTACACACTTAATTCATAAATTTATGTATGAAATAACCTTGATATAACTCCTATAAACTTTACAAAAAGATCCATTTATGTATCCTCAAGAAATCATTGTTGTTTTTTCTGCCATAAAGGTAGCTCTATATAGTTACCTTGAACAGCTTGCAGTGGTACATCCATAACTTTAGTCTGTTTTTCCCATTATAGATCATTCTTGTACTCTTTTAAGGCATTTTCAACATTCCAATGAGCCTACTACAAATAATATTTCGCTATTTTATCTGATCTTTCCTATGGTCATTGAAAGATTACCTTAAAGGACATATGCCCCATAAAGTCTAGGATTTTCATGCTTTATGATTGCTATTTTTTGAAGTAGTCAAACTGAGGGTTCGGAATGGTGATCTTTTTCAGATAGTAAATGCTGTCATTGTCGATTTTATTCCTCTGCTTGATTTTAGATACTGATACCTATATACATTATTTCATACACCATAGGTCAAAGATAGTCCCTCTAAAGTATCCCCATATTCAACATCATGAATAAGCTACTTGATTTATTCTTCGGGCTTTAAGGTCACCTCTTCATAGTAGGGCTAAAATGCTTCAAATTGCTTCTTAGTGAGCTATTCTTACTCATCAGAAGTTTCTCGTGGAAGTCTCTACATACTGATGGTAGTTTTTATGATTATGATATACAAACTAAGAATAAATATGGTGATCATTTTAGATAGATATTGGACTCCCACCTTCCACTAATCAAAGAACCATCTGACCTATAGAAAGTTCCTTCTCCATTTGCACAATTATTTTTATAACTACCATTGAACTTTTCTCCATTTCTCATCCATAAGAGACCATACCCCCACTTCTTATCCTCCTTAAATTGTCCCTCATAATGGCTCCATATAAAGTGAGGGTTTTTATTGAAATTTTCATAGTTTGTTTTTATATGCTGGGTTGGCTAATTGGTAGTCTGATTATAAAGAGTTCCATATCCATGAAATTGATTATTTTTCCATGATCCAACATAACAGATATCTCCATTTGGGTAGAGAAGGGTTCCAGAGCCACAAAAATTATTATTCTAATCAACTTAACCTTTATATGCGGAGCCATCTGAAAAGCAGTGTGTAATAAAGTAAAGCTGTGATTGTTCCTTTGAAGGCGAAGATGGCATATTTTGGTTGCTTATCAGCTAAAATGGTCGGCATGGTTTAATTAATTGCCCCTGAATAGGTTTTGATAGATGATGATGATTTCTTTTTTTCGGTTCAATTGATTAAATATTGATAGAATTAGGAAAAAATCTCTCTTGATAATTGTTATTGGTTGGAAGTATTCTTGCTTTTTTCTCATAATTTTTTACAGCAGTAGGATGCAGAATGGTTTTTTCTAACTGATGGACATTGGATTGTTTTCTATTTGAGTTGGAGTGACTGCGGAATGATAATGGCTAATTCGAGGTTTTTCTAGTTGTGAAGGGGAAATATGGCAAAACACTACTGGATTCAAGTGATTTCCTTATTCCTAAGGATTTTGGGCGTTGCTTAGAAGTTTATTCTTGAGATAAAGTTAGTTACACATATTTGTGACTATTAATTCTACTATTTTAAATCTTGGTAGCATTTGAAATCAGCATAGCTTTTTCATTGAGGCTGAGTAATCCAATTCTATCAGATGGGTGATACTGGAGCATTGCTTTAACCAATTCCTTTAATTTATTGGAATAAGGAATATTGTTGATTTTGGTAAATACTTGTTCATTGAGAAAGGATTCCTGGTGATACTCAGTTATAAAGTTGAAGCTATGAAAGGTGCTTAATTCTAGAATAACCATTCCAAGGCTAAAGACATCTGATTATGGTTAAATGGGAGGTTCTATTACCGAATTTCTTAAGTTCTTCTATTAGAAACAGATTTACTTCTAACAATTCTGGTGCAAGATAAGCCTTCCTTTCTTTCGTTCCTCTAGAGAGATACCATTTGTACGGATGTGTTTCATTAATTATTTACATATCAATAATTTTTAAGACTTTGTCTTTCCCTTGAATGATTGAGTAGAGAGATGGTGGATATGTTTTAATTCTGTGCTCATATAGAAATAGTAATCCTTTTGAAATGGATATGATCAAATCATAGAGAAAAGCTTCTGAAAAATAGATTTTCCTGGCTGCTTGTTTCATGAGTAAGTCTCTTAAATCATGGGAAAATACTTATAAGAGAATATAACACTATTGTTTTTGGCAACAGAAGTCTATACTGTCGTTTTCCCAACAATCCTTAACATCAATAGTGTGCTTGGTTGTTGTGAGGTTCCTGGCTAGTTTTATCCTTTCTTGGATAGAACTTAAGTAGGTAGTTTGTGTGGATCTATTGAATTGCTTATAGACGAGGGAATATTATTATTGGGTGTTATGTTTAATTATGTGCTTTACATCACCTAGAAGAGGATGATAAAAGTTTTTCACTTCTGAGTAGCCATTAAAGGTATCGGATCCAGCTGTGCCCATCTTGAAAATACCAATATAGTTGATTAATATATCAATAAAATTAATGAATTAGAATGAAATTGAGACTGGTGGTTCCAGCCCTGACCTGGAGAATCACCTCGAATACACCCTTTTCCAAGCTAAGTATCCGTAAATGATATAACCTCTAACCAAACTAATACATACTAGCCCTGAAAACCATTAAGCATATCTCCTTAGAGCTAAGGCATACTTTAACTGTGATAGGTTTGAGTAGTGCATTGAGGATTGCTAGAAGGCACTATAACTAGGATCCCATCGAGTTACTACGAATAATCTCATTATTAGAGCTTACATAGAGTTAAAAGAAATATATAAGGCATAGGAGAGATGTCAACAACTAATAGAATCTGAATCAGGATTAATTGAGTTGTTCGATCTTCATAAGGCAATAAAAAAACTTAAAACTAATCATGTCTATAGTCTAAGTGAAAGAGAATAGAAAATATTAGCGCAGACCAAAAACTGGTTGGCCAATGCAGGTGCGTCTTATGATAAACTTAAAGTTATTAATCTAACTCCTTAGTATAGAGGAGTCATAGCTACCCAGCAAATCAAAGTACACTAAACTTATATTGATAGAAAAAGTAAAGAATAGTTTTTATACCCTGTACGCATATGATCACCTTAGAAATGGCTAAAAAAACTAAATTAGCTAAACAAATATTAGAAAAAAAAATGGAACTCCTGTCTCCTAAGCACACTCTCCTGTCAATACTACTCCTGTAAGAACGAAAAAAATTGAATTCTCGATGGAAACTCTATCTAGATATTTTACCAAATGACCACTCGAATTTTCCTATAAATTATAACAAAGAAGAGCTAATTGAATTGGCTGGCTCTAACTTTCTCTATCAAATCAAAGAAAAGGCTATTGATTTAAAAAGAGACTATGATACTCTGATTACTATTGATGGTGATTTCTTGAAATTTACTTTTAAGGACTTTTGTTGGGCTCGAATGATCATTGGGTCTAGGATTTTTGGCTTAGTGATGGATGGCATCAAGACTGAAGCCTTGGTTCCCTTTGCTGACATGTTAAATCATAAAGTTCCTAAGCAAACAGTATGGAATTACTCTCAGGAACTTAATGGATTTATCATTGAGAGTCTAGAGGATATTATGCCTGGAGATGAAGTATTTGACTCATATGGAAGAAAATGTAACTCTAGGTTTCTATTAAATTATGGTTTTGTGCTGATGGATAACCCGGAAAATTAAGTGGTACATATTGATTTATTGTAGTCCTTCAAGATGTCGCTGCAGGAAGATGACCAACATTTGGAGAAAAAAATGGAAATGATGAAAGAAAAATCAGAAATGAGAGTATATAAAATATCACTGAATATGGAGGAAAATAATTTTTATGAACTAATGGGGTTCCTAAGATTTAGTAACATCCTAGATTATGATATTCTCCAGATTCTGGAAAAGATTTCAGGAATTAAGAAAAACAATGAACCATATAAGCCGACTAGAACACCACCCATCAACATCCATTTAGAAAGAATGATATGGAAACAATTAAGTGATATGTGCAAAGAAGCAATGAAAGGATATTCAACCACAGTAGAGGAAGACGACATTCTATTGGAGAGTAAACTCTCGGAAAACATGAGAAATATCATAATTCTAAGAAGGGGTTAGAAGATCATCTTCCAGTAATACATACAGCTTGCCTAGGAAGTAGCTTATATCCTTCAAAAGGGGAAAATGGCAGCTAAGCACTATCTTGAGAAGCACCCTGAATTAGCTTATGCCAAGTACCTCCAAAAAATACTATCATTGATGATTTATGAGGTAGAAAAGTGATAGTTGTCTATAGTATATTTGAGTTAGGCCTGCTCGCAAAAGAGTGATATAACTTCATAATAAAATTATTCAAAGATGGAAGTTGATAGTCTACCTCCTAATTTAAGGGAAATCTATCAAAGATTTTAACTACCAAACCTTCCTCTTGCTTCATCTAGTCCCCTCAAAAACATAGAAACCAGGCATAAAAAACGACATAAAATCTCGAAACCTATCATTATCAATCTATAAGGTAGCCATTTAATCTATAACAGACACCAGATATCCTATTGTTTAAGAAATAGCACTAGAATTTGAATGGCAAACTGACTATTGCTCTAATTATCGCTAATGGGATATTAAATGGACTGATTATGGAGTTAACACAGATCTACTGGCGAAAATGTCATCACATCAAAAAATTAATCATTTCCCAGGGATGTCAACCCTATCTAGAAAAAATACCCTATCTCGTAACATCTCGCGTATGAATTAATTGGAAACATAAGAATATGATTTCTATCCACGAACTTTCTTGTTACCTTTTGACCACTATAAATTGAAGATGTATTGGCAGGAAATCAAAAAATAAGGTCTAACTAAGACCTTCATAGTGAAACCAGAGGCTAATTCCCAAGGCAGAGGAATTTATCTAACTCAAAATTTAAATGGTATGAATTAATGATATAAAAGGTAGAAATTGACATCTATGAGCATTGTGTTGTGCAAAAGTATATAACTAATCCCCTACTATACAATGAACTTAAGTTTGACTTTCGTGTATATGTATTGCTGGCTGGATGTGACCCCCTTAGGATTTATATCTACAATGAAGGCTTGACAAGATTTGCAACTCATTAGTATGAATACCCAACTGAAGATAACATGGATGATCCATGCATGCACCTCACTAATTATGCTGTAAATAAGACTAACCCTAATTATGTCTTTAATTCATCAATTGACAACCTTAGTCATGGACATAAACAATCCTTGGCATAATTTTTCCGCAAATTAAAGGCATTAGGGTTGAAGGCTAGCAAATATTGGAGCTCAATCAGGGATATCATTATTAAGACTATCATAAGTGGGCAACCACACCTACAGCATGAATATAGATTGGCCCAGCCCTTTAATCTACTCAATAACATGTGCTTCGAAATTTTGGGATTTGATTTTATGATTGATGCTAATGATAAATGTTACCTACTAGAAATTAATCATACACCAAGTTTCTCAACAGATACACCTATTGATTAATTAATAAAAAGTAACCTGATTCGGGACACACTTAACATAATGAACATCAATGAGCAGTCAAGGGAAATAGCTCAATAGTAGATGAAATAAATTCAAAAGAAAAGGGTTTTTACAGGGAAAAATCAGAAAATCTCCACAGAAGAAAGGAAAAAGAAGGTTCAGAGCCTCCAAAAATAAAGGGAATAGTTTGAAAAAGAACATCTAGGCAGTTTCTAGAGAATATATCCATCTAAGAACAGCACTAAACAGGCTAAATACGAAGAATTACTGAGACTATCAGAATATTCATATAAGGAAGAATCAGGAGCTATTCGAAATACGACTAAAAGAACCAACAATAAATTCAGAGTTAAGAAAAGACTAGGAACCAAAGAGACAGTCACCAATGAAGAAGATCATGAGCATATTCAGTCATACAATATTGGAACTCCCATGAAATAAACCAAAACTAAAGCACTATTAAACCCAGAGAATCAGAAGAACAATACTTTCTATCAAAAGTCCATATCAGTTTTAGCCTCAAAAAACCATCATTTATCAGAACTAGCTAACCTAAAGACCACCAACTAAGCCCATACGATGTTCAGCAAACAAAAAAATGGGAATAACTCTAGAAAGGGATAAAGTTGATGTGTGAATTGAATAATTATAATATACCATTATGCTAGAAAGAATCAGGGAAGTCTAACAAAATCAACCCAGAATATCATACCTGTATGCTATCATAGCAAATATCAGTCTAGTATTCATGCAAATTTCTATGAAAGTTTGTTACTGACTTATGTAGATTGTCACCGTCACCATCACTCCAACACATGCTTTATCAATCAGGGGGTTCTTTCTACTGCTTATAAACTACATTGGAATTTACTGCTGGAGCATGGAAGTTAGCATTCGGAATCCAACTACCTTCAAAATTGTAATAAAAAGAATGTTTTGGAGTACTATTTCAGTATCATTATTTTTATGTCCCTTGGCTTACATCTCTGCTGGAATTGTGACATCTCTCTTCAACACTGGACCAATCTTCATCTATATCTTGGAGGCTGTCTATTATAAAGTAATTAGTATCCGATTTAGACATCATTAAATAAGATTCATCTTCTCTTGACCATTCTGTGCTTTGGAGGAATACTATTGATTATCAGACCAAGCTTTATTTTTGGTAATGAAGCCAGTCAAGTCTCTCTATTGTTATTTCTTCCCATTATAGCAGCCTTAACTCATTCCTTTTCAATGCTGTACCTACATCAATTAAAGGACCGGCTGACTAATGTGGTTGCATTGCAATACTTTTATATCTCCCAGACAATTTTTAACAGTTTACTCGTCTACCGGGAATAAATGAAAATTAACCATGAGAATGTCACTAGTCATTTTTTTACGGGAATTGTAGGCTTAGTTTTATTTGCTTATTGCACTCAGTTCCTGATGAGTAGAGCCATATTCCTGAAATAACCTTCCTATATTATGCCTTTTGGATATTTATCAGTGGTAGGCGCATCCATCTCGGACTATTTCCTTTTTGGTGAACACTTCCACCCCCTGTCAATTCTTGGCATCATGCTAACAAGCATTGGTCTGTTTAGCAAGTTACTAATAAAAGATTAAAAAGTCCAATGATCTTATCTTTGTGTATATAAATCATTCAAAAACCTATAAGTTTCAATATTAAATTAAGGATGACTATACCAACAACAATGTAGATGAGTTTTTTTTTCTCATCTTTAAGCTTCTAGACCTAATTACTGACATTTTTATGTTCTTCTTCTGACTATGAATTTTCTTGTTCAACTGATTCCTTGTTCTGTTTGGTCGTTGTATATTTTTTTGCCTTTAAGAGCATTATTTTAGCAGTCAGTGCACTACCTTCCACAAGTTGATTTCTAGTGGTGGTAGTTAAGATACTCTTCATCAGCCCTGGATTTTTAGTGAAAATTACATCCGCATAAACCTTAACAGAGGTATTAGCCCCCTATTTTTTGACTTTATGTCCCATCTTCACATAAAAAGTATCTGCATATGGTGCTCCTTCAGTCACACTATTGATAACATAGTCGAACTATTCATGACTGATCCAATATAGACGCTGCTTTTCCTTAACTTAACAGCTACTAGGCATGAAGGGGATTGATGGTAATGGATGGGTGTATTAAAAGATTCTTTCAGAGAATAAGGGAGCATTTTAGAAGGTTATACTTTCTTCTAAAGTATAAAAGTTAGGTCCAAGGGGTGTGAACTTCGAAACCTTAGAATCATAGTTTTGAAGTTTTAAGGTAATAAACTCAAAGAAATTATTAGCTGAGATGCCTTGAAATTGGACCTTCTTATCAGAATAGAATAAGTCATAGACAGAATCTATTCCAAGATTTTAGAAAACAATAGTATTTCTCAGAGGTAATTTAGTGGCAAATGCATCTAGATCTTTTTATATTTTATTTCTTCTTTCTGCAATGAAATTTAGTTCTTCTGGTGATAGTATAGCTATTGGTCTCTTGCCTTAGCCTTATTGTTACTCTTCATTTTCAGCCAAGTGCTCCTCTAAGAACTTGTGGGTTTCGACTATATGGTCGACATTGTTAAAAACAAGATGACTGACTTGAGTGTTGATAATCAATGATTTATTGATTAAGTTTTCTTTAATGTCTATTCTGATAATTTCTTTCAAGGAAACTATCAGCTTGAACTAGTTAGAGACTGGAACAAAAATAAATTCTTTCTTAGTGACTAATAAAGTGCATGGTAGTTATTTAGAGCCGGGAATCTATATCAGGCCTTCAAATTTCTCAATAAACGCATCAACTTCTACTGAACTATTCTTACCCTCCAAGAACTTACTGACATCTACTAAAACTGATTTAGGAACCAGCTGATTATAATGTAAAAAATATTTCCATTCTGACCAAAGCCAAATTTCATTGCTAGATGGCTCTTTAGAGTATGAAATATCACTTACTGAGATATGAGACAGTTCCATTGAGTCTTGGAGGGCTATTTTCCTTTGAATGGATACTTGGGACTCAAAATCCATTTAAATATCAATGAAGCCTTGCCGATAAATTCCATAGAGCTCAGTCAGAATGTCTCTTATGCTGTCAAATTTTAGTTGCTCATTGAGATCACTTAATTGAATTAGATCTAATTGGTGCCTAGAGGCTGTATCAAATTGTCTTTTGTTTTTGGTCTTCATAATAGACAACACTATATCTACATGCTTTTTAGTTTCATCTCGAAGTTGGATCAGTTTTTTCTGGCATTTCTTGATTAAGTGGCCTAAATGAGTTATTTTTTCACTGAAATAATAGAATAAGTTAATAGTCTTTATGATTTCCTTGGCTGGGGTTTCTTAAGGAATATATAGTTTATGGATATTTTCTAGTAGTACTTTCTTTTGTCTTTCAAATTCCTCGTTGTTCTTACTGACTCTGAAATCCTCATACTTTTTAATCACCACTTCTAATAGTAAGATTAATTTATCTAGAGTTTAAAAGTATTAGAGTCTTTTGGACCTTATTTAAGATTCCTGATTGTCAGTAGATAGTCCCACTATAAAACTTGCTTCTATTTTCTTGATGCCTGAAGAGATAGAGTTTTCCTGTGAATATTGATTTTTATAGTGAATAATTCTGAAGAAGCCTCCCTCATAGGATTTTATACTTTGAACCATTAATACCACCATTTCGAGCAGATTTTCCCGAGAGTTTTTAATCATCCTGATAAATTATTATAGATTTTGATTCCTGCCTTTCAGTACCCTATTTTTATAAGCATGAAGATATTTTTAGAAGGTTTAATTGTTTTCCCTAACTTTTTCTTTCAGCTGTGACAGTTCCTGACTGATCTTGAATATGTTTTCTTCTCGTTCCTGGAATTATTTCTTTTGACTTTGGATATAGACTACATTGTAGTTATTAGATGCTAATTTACAGTCTAGAGTGATTTGTTTGTAGAATTGTTTGAGTTGGTGGGTCTTCTCATTCAATTATTTTTCCTTCGCAGAAAAGAGTTATTGTGTTTTTCTATATCAAGGAGGCAAGTACTTATACATGGTGATCTTATCAATCATTATATTGGTTTTGATGCTGATTTAATGAGTTATAGCTATTCTTGCTTCGGCTAAGCATCCGATTTGGAATTTAGACAGGTCTCTCAATATAACATGAACTTCTTCAATCATGTTAATGAACTACTAAGAAATGCTCCTTTGGTTTTTGAGGAACTCAGAGTCTTTTTCTACCTTACTCAGTACTTCATCAGCCAAGTGACTGTATCCAGTATAATAATCGGATAGAAGTTAGCAATAGTGATCATAGATAGCCATTTTATGTTGTGTTTTTTCTGAAATTTTCTTATAGTTGCTAACATTGAGAAACTACTGTTGAATGGTGCTAAAGGGCTTATCTTACATTTTTTTATTATAACAAATGAATGCAATTGACACAACCATAACATATCCCAGACACTCAATAAATAAGTTAGAGGCAACTGATAGGAAATAGAACTATTAAAACAATAAATTTAGACACAGCATAAGGAGAGATCACTTAGAAGCTTTTCCTTCTAGAAAGATTAAATCCAACTTGATAAGAGTCCACCAGTCACTATTCCAAACCATCCATCATAGTCAAGAAAGAGTCCAACATACTTCAATTTGGAGTTAATTTGCACAGAGATAAAATCAGTTCAAAGAATTGTTAACCAGCCACCATATAAATAAAAATAAGATATAGTATGACCAAAGGGAACATAGATAGTCCCTTGCTATCAGTATGATATTTTTAAGGAAGGTTAATTTTATCTCATTGACAGTCGAACATAGAGTCCCGCTAGAGTGCCCATTAAAATTAACAGCATTCGAATTACCAAACCTAAAAGGGTAAAAAACATTGAAATAAAGGATTGTAATCACTCCATGCACATATGGGAGAAAAAATATCCAACTTAGAGAATTTATCATTGAAGCATTATTAATATTCTATTTAATTCTTAGAAAAATCATTCTACTTACAAATGCAGTCATGTTAATTGATAACCTACAAGCCAGTAAGGCTTGCTTCGATTTTCCAACTATAATTATTGGGCTGGTAAATTTTGAAATTTACTATATTCTAAAATTTCTATTAATTTAAAACTAACTTCTATTATTAAAAGCATTGATGCTACTTATTCCTTGTCATTACACTTTTAAAATTTCCTTCGTCCTTATTCCAGTCCTGTTGGCCCTTAATCTATTTTATAGTTAATCCTCTATTACAAAGCTTGAGGACATTATCAGACCAAAGAATATCATCTTCATGGCTACTATCTACTCAGGTGAGTTTGTATTTTTCTATTAAGACAATTAAATTGAGGTCTATGATACTATTGCTTAAAAAAAGAATGTCTTATTGTCAGATATTACTATGACATACAGATTGAATTTTAGATTCCAAGACTATACTATCAGTCCCGACCAGAAAGCTATGGCTATAATTGGGCAACGAACATCCTGTTTTAAGGACTTTAGCAACTACCCATATCTTTTTTATTGTAATTAAAATTTTACGTTGTCTTAGAATGGTCTTTAAATAGCTTTTATCAACAACAATTATTTTGCACTAGTCACTTCCTAAAGTGGTTATTCCATTATAAATTTCAAGAGTTTGGCACTCAATAAAACTATTTTTAGTGACTCTACCATTGGTACAATTGCAAATCTTTATTACCATTCTGAAGAATCTAGACTTTATGCACAACTTGCTTCAGGAGAAATTTGCTATTTTCTTTTCACCAATAATTTCACATCTTCAACTTGTTCAAATATTTCTTTTAACAGTAATTTGAAAAATCAACTTTTCATTATTTCAGGCAATTATAGTCTTTTGTGTGCGGGATACCATTCCTGGGGTGTCTATGCCTTGAGCAAATCCCCAGTAACCCCAAGAATAGAATTTAATCAAATCCCTTCAATACAGTTTGGTCCCTAGCATTAACATACCTTCTTCATAATCCAAAACAATAAAATTATTCAATTTGAGGAAGTATATTTTGATCAAATTGCCGCCTTAGCTATCACAAATAAATCCCTTAAGATGGTTGATTCAATACTTTACCTTCCGAGGAGTAAGCAGTACCTGTTATCAATTTATCAACCTTCTTCAAATATCTTTAGTGTCTATGAAATTAAGGGCTAAGCATAGTGCTTAGCTCAAGTAGAGCATTGTACTAGATGTGATTTAAGACCTCCATCAAAGTGCATTTAATGCAGGCAACCTTATAAGCTCAAGTAATTTCCAACTAGTATGAAATGTGTTCTCGTGATTATTTGTGATGAAAATTGTAGTTTTTGTTCTAATAGAAATTTTTGCTAGGAATGTACGAATAATGGATCTTTTGTGCTCATCGAGGGTAAATGTCATCTACAGAATGAAGAAACTGAAGAAATTGAGGAAACTGGCTGTGCTGACGAGAATTGTATCCTTTGCTCAACTGATAGAACTCTTTGCTAGGAATGCACTAATACATCCTTTTTCTTAACAAGGGGAAAATGTGAGTTTGTTGCTGAATATGCTGCCATTAAGGAACACTCTGAACGAGTAGCCTCAGTAATGTCAGTGCCTAATCTAAGAGTATTTTTTGTCCCATTAGAGCCAGTTTATATGTTTCTATAAGACTATTGGTACTATATCTATCATGACCGAAACTATTCTAGTAATATTCAACTCATCTTTAGCAGCATAAAGATGATCAATAGTTAGAAACTGGTTCCTACTTTCATTGATTTTAGTGCTGTGGATGAGTTTATAGATATCAAGAATGTTCTATCCAATGAGTACTATGAATTTACTCCTAAGTCTTTCTATGAATAGGAACAATTAGACACTCAGTTCCTCATCAATACTCAGTAAATGTATACCTGGAATTACTTTTTTGGAATCACTACTCTTATACTCTTCAGGATCATCTACACCCTAGCAAAGAAGTACTTGAAACATAAAAATGCACTTACTGTAGCTATTAAGGGTTATTTTAAAGAAAAAAGTCTTTATAAACTGATTTTGGTTACCTTTATCGAGAGCAACCTGATGTTTATAACCTTTAATAGTGGGATTCAGCTTGCCCTCCCTAGCTGCTATGCTACTCTTGACAAACTTAACTTAATCTTTGCCATTTTATTCTTCTTTGCCACTATTTCATTTGGTTTTTGTTTTTATGTGCTGGTGTACAATTGGTGTAAAGAAAGTGAAGCTGAAATCTTTTTAGCTTTTAGCCAGACAACATTGAGGGGTTTTTGCCTCTAATCAAGCATATCCTGTTTAAGGTTTATCTTTGAGGGATTTATACAGGGCTACCTTATTAATAACTATCTATTTCAGCTAATAGCTTTGATTTTAATCAAGGCTGTATTGACTGTAACTCTCACTGTGTTAAGGAAATAATTCCAGAAATCTGCATATTATGTTGGGTTTGTTTGCTATTTTGGTTTTGGGGTAGTTTTGGATAGCATTTTTTTGGCTTAAGAGTTAAATAACTTCATTTAGCTTCCCTAAAGTTATAGAATCACTGAATTGATATTACTATTTGCTTTGTTGTTTAATACTGTATTAATCTTCTTAGCATTACTCATTGATCCAATCAAAGAAATATGTATCACTATTTATAGGAAGTGTTGCCGATCCAATCAAGTCTCTATAGAAAAAAAACGTGAAATTTTATAAAATTAGCAGCACTAGAAAAAACCAAAAAAAAGAATACCGATTCATGTCTAAAAAATAGAATACATTGAAGAAAATAATAATGGAGAATCTTCTCCAGTTTATGAAACTGACATCGCAAAGCCAATTCAGAGAAAAATAAAGAAAGCTAATAAATAAAGTGCCGCTAAAAATTAACTAACCCTGATTCATCCCAGTTGATTCCAAAAATAATGATTAATTTAAAATGGCCTCGATAATTTCTATTATTTGCAGCATTCAACGCTTAAATTTAATCTTACTATAATTGAATGTTATACTTGAATTAAACTGGTTGAGAATGATTGAATCAATGTTCATGCAATTATGGCTTCTTTCTACTTCCATTCTTCAAGTTCCGACTATTTCTCCTGAATCTGCACCTCACAATATGAGCAGATCTCATCTGAATTAGTTTGTATCTCTTAAATCACCTTTTCATATATATTTTTGATCGATGCCAATTCTTAGATCTGACTCTGCTGCAATTTGGCATATTTCTGTTTCAATCTCTGAACTTCTTCTTCTAACTTTCTAAGTTCAATTTCATAGTGCTATTTTAGTTTGTCTTCCTTTATTTTCCACTTCTCGCACTCCTCGCAGTTTACCTACGATAACTCTTTTTCCTGATACTAATTCAAATTATTAGTATAATATTGCTAAAACTAGTCAACTTTTTCCTTAATTTTCCCAACTCCTGGGATCCTCTGTACATAAGGCAAAATTTTCTGATAACATGTTTCAAGTTCTGGAATTATATCATTTTTCCAAGTTGAAATACAAGGATGAATAATTTTCTATTCAATTGGGGAATAATAACTATTAATAAATTTAGCTAGCCCTGATGGAGACTCCCTTAGTTGCTTCCTTTTCTTAATCAACCCCTATTTTCCCCTTTCAATTTGATTTTGTATTTGGTAGGATGCTTTATTTACAGCAATAGGAAACACCTTTTTAATTTTGATGGTAGCATTAGCTATTGTTGCTCTTCCTTTATCATAAACAAACTTGACATTCTGATAAAGAGGAGTAGATGTAGCAGCTTCCCTCAATTTTTAGTATTTAGTGAATGCTTAAGAACCTACTATTTGATCAGTAGTTTTTGTCTTAAGATCAGTGAGTTTTTTACTCATAGCATTCCACCCTGAACGTACAATCATGGTACATCTTTCTTTCACATTTTAAACAAAAGTTGGAATAGGAGTCTCTTGAATAAGCTGTCTACAATGAGGTATAATAATTTTCTTTGTAAAATTATAAGCCATTTGAGAGAAAATAATAACCTGAACAATTAGACTCCCAGTTCCTCCTAAAACAATGCCAAAAGCAGTCAACAATGGACATGTATGCTTGTAAATAAATAATCCAAAAGCAGTACTTCTAAGCCAAACCAGAGTCCTATTCAGCAGTTTCCCAACAACATTTTATAAGAAAAAATTATCACTAGCTTCTTTGATTTTAGATCCAAGCCACTTGATAAATACTCCAACAAAAGTATCATTTATAACCCATAAAAAGATCCTTACAACTCCTCTTCCAATTCTTCCAATAGTGGTTTAGTGCCAAAACCTGTTGCTTTGATGAGCAACCCAGCTTTTTGCTTCGTTAACTTTTGCAGAAGCCCTCTCAGAAGCCCTATTAGACATCTTGATAAGATTAGTGGAAATCCATGAGAAAGTTTTTTTCATACCAAGACCAATCAACTTTGTACTTGCCTGGGCAGAGTTGCCTACAGAGTTGCACAGTGTGGAGAGACCTGAAGACACTGACTTCCTAACATTCTTCATTCCATTAAAGAAACTGTTAAAGAAATTCATTTAAAGTATTATTCAGATGTTTAAAGATGCCCCTTTATATCATATAATTTTTCTAGTATTTTTCAACTTTAGTCAACTACAGATTGAATTCAATAATTTTGGAATTGAAGTAACATTCTCTTTCTTGATTGAGGCTAAACAATAAAATTGTTTTTTGCTGTATTCCTATTTCTACTTTTGCTAAAGTAATATGAATTTGATAAACTTAAGTTCAAAGAGGCTGATTTTTTGGCATAATTATCGATCAATTGTTAGCATTTTAAAGATCATAAAGAAATCACCAAGGTGCATCAGTTGAATAGAACATTAACACATCGAATTGTAAAGAATTAATATTAATGCACCTATTTCCATTAAAACAAATAGATACCAACTACATATAGCTACAACTAGCTAACCGTTCAAGAAGAAAAATTGAAGATGCCCACAAAATAAAATCTCAAGAATTTCTTCTCGAAAACTCCTGCCTATTGAATCAGGGAGAATAAAAAATTAGCTGTCTAAATGTTATTAAGGCTATAACTAAGCAGGTAATTCAATTTTTGACAGAGGATTGATGATACTAAGCAAGTTCCTTTTCGAAAAATGATGAATCTATCAATTCTCAAGCGAAGTGCTGAGTAGCAACATTCCTATGATCTGCATACACCAGATAGATTAATGTAAATAATAAAGGCTGCAATATTTTAAGGATTGGAGTTGGAATTGCTGAACAATCATGATATTGGTTGGATGGAAAAAACTTAGCAATAATCACTAAAATGCCTATTTTGAGTAAACTGACCATGTCAGTGTAAAGAAAATCTTTGATCTTTTTTTAGTTGATTAAAAATCTATCGACTTTGTATAGCGATACGATATATTTTAAATCTGAAATGGAAAAAATAGCAACTGAAAATGGGAACAAGTCAAATAGTTAAGTTTTAATCTTAATCATATACCATTTGATGATTAATCCCCCATTGAGCTATTTTCGCTCGTTGGAAAGGATTCTTTGAAACTGAACTTGGCTTTCTCCAGAATAAACCCACTAGTTGAACTAATTACCTCTATTCTTGGCTTTTAATTCCCAATATTCCGGTAGCAGGCCATCCTAGTTGCTTTTCTTTATTTTTTCTAGCAGGAATTCCGGCTTCTTAACTTGAAAAAGATAGTTTTCGCACTGGAGCAGTTAATTTTTAGAATTTAAGCAGCCTAAATTTCAACAAAGTTACCTGTTTGAAGGTCTTCCCCTCAAAATTCACCAATTTGATTAACTATAATGTTTGTCTTGATGAAATTTTGCTGTATTTTCTTTTTTTTACTTATACTTCTTCACTCATTAATCAATTATATTTAAAAGAATCACTTCATCAGCTGATCTTTAATAAAACCATATTTAGCTCTTAATGCCTACCAATGATTGAATAAGAATCAAATTTCATGAGTTTTTTTTACTCGATATTCAATTTTTTTCGCCATGAATATATCCATTTCATCCTGGCATCTTTTCCCTGTCTTGTTGAGTTTTACTTTCAAATCCCAACTAAAACTTGTTAGTATAGCTTAACTTGAAATAATATACAATTTTTGATTTGAGAGTTCCTTTGGAATAGTTGCCCACTGAAGTCTTTAGAATTTGATCTAATTTAAAAATGGCTGAACCATTGGCTCTGTTAATGACCTATTTCCTGATAATCCTGTTCCCTTGGCTTCCTTCTCCTTGCATCAGGATTATTAAATCTTCAACAATGGAAAAATAAAATTTAAAAAGACTCTTTTTCGATTTCAAGGTCTTAATTAAGGTTTGTGATGATTGGTAGTTCAAGAAAACCTTCAACTGGGCTCCTATTCAAATTTAGTTTCGGTTCTACTTTTTTAAGCTATTGTATATAGATTATTAAATCTAAACTTGTAATAAAGTCCATATATCCAGTTTGTTTACTCAAAAATATCATGATTTCACAAAAAGTTTTTCCATTGAAATTTATTCTGAATATATTACTTACTTTCTTAAAAACTGTGTTGAATTCAAGATCAGGGACTTATCTTTTAAGCAATTTGATTGTAACCAAAAAGGCTCATGAATAGGTGTGCTTTTTCTTGAAATAATTTAGCACTCACTTAAATATCTAATTAGCTTCTTTTCCCTTTATGCAATATGGTTGATTCGCGAGCTGTCACATTATGTGGTAAATCAATACCTACTGAATTTCAGACTTAAGTCATTATTTTATTGAAGCAATATATTATCATTTTATATTATTTAAGTCCAACAGCCTTCAAAATCTTCTGTTCCGCATGATCTTGGAGTTGTCACATTTGACCGATGCAGAACATGTTGTTTTTACTGCTTTCTTGCCTTTAAAGGGTAATCCATCCATTAAAACCGATAGTTCATTGTGTGTGTTATTTTTTTTCCTTTTGCTTTCATGGTTGACTGAACTATTAGTTCTTTTCTTTTGGTTTTTGTCTTTAGATTTAGTGATGAGGCTTTGGTTAAACTTTTCTTTATATTTCCTACTGATTCTGTTTTCTAAGATGCCCTCTCTGCGACAGGATTTATTCTTATCTACTGATTTGCTACTTAGGGGGATTTTAGCATATCCTTGATTCATTGATAAATCTAACAGTGGCTTCATTGGGTTGGTGGTCTTAAGTTTTTTTAACTCTGATGTGATATTTATTTCTATATAAGCAACATTTTTACTTTATTTACTGGAAGGCCTATCTTTTGATGACTTTCTTCTTTAGACTTCAGTAGTTTTCGATAAATAATTATCTACAAAGACGAGTGATTTTTCATGAGCTCTACTTCTTTGGGGTTCAATGAGTCTTCTGTCAAAATGACTACTAGCAAGATCACATGAAGTATGACCACCTTTTTTAACCAATTTTTTAAGTGCTAGGTAGTAGGCTGTAGTAGCACTGTTGTGACGATTGGTTTCTAACAGCTTGACCACTTCTTCAGGATCGAAATCATGGCTTCTTAAAGATTCTAAAACCTTATGATCAGTTGGTATTTTATTATAGCCAACAATGATTCCTACTGAGGGTTCTTTTTGCTTGTACTTTTCCATCCAGGGATGATACCTGATTTGCTCAACTGTATATCTATCATTGACATTATTAATCAAAATTTTGTTAATCAGATCTTTTAATTCCTCTGAGAGATTCCTTTGGAAAATAAATTCACCTAATAAAATTTTGTTGTAGAGGATAGATTGATCTTCATGCTAGAATGGTAAGCATCCATGAGTCATCGCATAAAGTATGATACCCAATGACCAAATATCTGTTTTAAGACCACTATATAGGTCTCCTTTGATCATTTATGGTGCAGCATAACAAGGTGAACCGCAAGGAGTCTTTAATTTTTACTCATTTTTATAGGTATTAGAGAGACCAAAGTCAACGATCTTTAATGAATTATTATAGGCTAATAGGATATTTTCCGGTTTTAAATCTCGATGAGCAATGCCTACCTTATGTATATACTAGACACCATCAACTAATTGATGAAAGAATTGGCAGGCTTTTTCCTCATTGAGTTTTTTATTCTTAACTATAAACTCAAACAGTTCTCCATTCTCCATATATTACATGATTAACAGCAACTGCTTGGGTGTTTCAATGATTTCATATAACTGTACAATGTTGGGATGCCTGATGAGTTTCAGAATGTGTATTTCACGTGATACCCTTTCTACATCAGCAACATCCTGTATTTTTTCCTTTTCAAGGACTTTGATGGCTACATGTTCCCCTGTTTGTTTATGGGTTGCCAGTTTAACCTTACCAAAAGTTCCTTATCCCAGTGTTTTTCCTAAATTATGGATGCTATACCTAGAACATAGTCTCCAAACTCTTTTCTGGTGGTATTAGGATTTCGATTTTATTTTTTCATTTAAGTTTATAACGTTCATTATGAAAAAAATTAACCTTAAAAAGTATGGATAGTTGACAAAATCACCTGGCACTTAATGTTTATATTATAGTAATTAATGCCTAAATTAGAAAATATCCCTCTTATGAATGATATCAAGAACTTGTAGAATTATGATTGGAGGGACAGCCTCATACAGAATAGGTTTAAAGGTGTAATAAATTTTAATAATCTATGTGTTAATCATTTTATTAATATTCGATATAGAGATGTAGGTGGCAGTTCCAACTGAAATCTGCTTCAAGGTTGAAGATCTTAATCATCTGATCAAAATCTACGCCTATTAAATACAATAACGTATTGATGAGCTGTCCAGACTTCCCATGACCTTCACAGAGGACAGTCAACTATTGAATAGTGACCAAATTCAGCACCTTCAATAAAAGTACCAGGATTATCAAACAGTTAATCCCACGGAAATCAAATACATCCATAAATTAGTTCAAAGAATCATACAAATTTACTCCTTTTTCAAGTGTCGGAGCAAGCATCAACAACTCTTAGCCATCTTTGAGGAAAAAATTAATAATAAATTAGATACTTGCCTCTCAAAGAAACCCTTACATGTTGGATAATTATTTACATTTATTATCAAAGTTATTAAACCTGGGTTTTTTTACAAAAATGGTCAACAACAGGACAGAAGAAGAGCATTTGTAAGAGTCTCATCTAAAGAGAATCCGACCTAAAAATCTATTGATAAACCTGGATTCACTCGACCAAGGAGCAGAAAAACAGTGAGTGTAACCAATAATTCCAATGCAACCATTAAAGCCAATAAAATTCCCCCAAAGATTATTCTACCCACTCATGAAGAAGTGTTCAATAAACTATACTCTATGCTTGGTCTGGAAAAATATCACTTATTAAAGATAGTTTCTATTGAAAATTCTGCTCAAATCAAAAAATAGTTGCTTCAGAGAAATTAAATATGTAATACTTCCATTAAAAAATATCATAAATCAATGAGAAAAATCACTACTTAAACTGACTAAGGTATGAACAGTAACCAGGGACATAATATCCTGAGTGAACTCAACAATCGAAGTTCTATGAGGAAGGGAATTGGAGTTCCTCTCATTAATAATTGGATTAACAGGAAAAAAAGAATCGCCACTGCCCAGCGAAGTCGCCAGAATGAAAACACTTGGGTATATTGATGATAAATACTAATTTTAATAAAATTTGATTTTTAAGGATTTTCCATTCTGTAGATGATTTTATAAGATGATTTTATAGGATAGCTTTATAAGATATCAAAGATAGTCATGAGCTATTCTATATGCATGATCTTTCATGCTTTCTATCTTCTCACTAACTTTGAAGCTAGTTTGGTTTTTTATTCTCACATCATTCAGACGATTTATTAGTTTCTTCTTTTTGATCCTATTTTTGTACTACATGGATGCCCTCTTCTCACCAGCCCGTTCAGTCCACTACCTGTTGCTCCAATAAAAGCTAGAAGTTGTTTTTCTAAAAGAAGCTTTAGTGCTTTTGTCCTAACTATAAACTTAAAAAAATACCAGTAGGTTCATGCATTTTTAAGGTACTTCTTCATTTTAAGCATCTATTTGACTCTTTAGTTCTTCCCATTTTTCAACCTTATTCTTGAAGAAGTCACCAATTTTCTTTTTAACCTTTAAATTATCTTCTTCCTTATGTTCAAATGCCTGTTAGGAAGCAACTAAGTCTCTGCAGTAGGCTTGGACATGTTCATGTTCTTTTTACTGGAGATTCTTCTGGTACTGTTCATAAACTTCCAGTTTCTGGCATATAAACTAAAATACCTTGTTGTTGTGCAATGATAGGGTTCTAAACTTATAATCAAGGACTTTATCTTTATTATTGTTCTTAGCAAGATTCATACTTAGTTTTATTTCTGATTTTAATGAGAATTTTTCATTCTAACGGTCTCTAGAGGCTATTTTTTAAATGGCCTAGTCATAGCAGGAGGAAACATTGACTTGTGCTTGACTTTAACTTTTCTTTTTTTTTGCTTGGCTCTTATACCAGTTTTATTGCTCTTTCCAGAGTTTAGATGCCTTTTAATTGGTTATTTATTTTGTCTTATTTTTTTCTTCCTCTAATTTTTCTGTCACTTTGCATAAATGTTTGTTATATTATTATGTCTTCTATTTCTGCTTGTTCTGGTTGAATAGACAATTTTTCTCAAATGACTGAAGCTTTTTTTCTTGATTTTGTTCGATTTTCGTTTTTCTGAGTCGATCTGCCTTTTCTAAACTTCGGTATAAATTATTCTGGAATTTGCCTCCCTCAATTGCTTATTTAACTGTATCAACTTTATCTATATTTAAGATGAATTAAAACCAGCTACAAATTCATGAAGACTTCTGCGTTTGACATATGCACGAGGCATTTCATAGAAATTATTGAAATCTATATAAGTGAAGTTGTTACTCTTAGAGAATTTTCTGGCACTTCTGACTAGCTTTTTGGCCAAGGTGGCAGGAGGTTCATATTAAGTTTTATTCACAAATTATTTCATGAGGAATAAAATTATTAAGTTGGGAATTTTACTTAAGGGAGGCAATGATACCTAAAAAAATATCATTTTAGTTCAGCTCCTGAAATATCTATATTTGAATATTTGAAATGCTAACTCAAGTTAAGTCAATATCACAATAATTTATTTTTTAAAATTCGCTTATCATCCTCTTTTAAGATTGTTTGGTTTTGATTCCTTTAGTGAGTCATCTACTTCAAGGATGTATTCGTCTTTAATTTTTTGTTTAATTTCCCTTATTTTGGATTCAAATTCTAAATTTTTATTTAATTGCCATGAGCATCGTTCTTATGCTATCTTCAATTCTTTCTTTAAACTTTAGATATACTCATCTAAGCCTTCCTGGACCTTGAGTGAAAGTAAGTTCATTTCCTGGGATTCCTTCTTGAGTGACATCTATTGAACTAAAAAGTTATTTTTATTCAAATTTAACTGAGTTATTGGTTAGTTCTTACAGATAAGATATGAATGATAATATCAACCAGTGCATTACTATGCCCACTTGTTTTATTCCCTAATCTGGGCTTCTTCTTAGGCTGTGAAATCACAAACGATCCCAAACAACTGCCTTATTTCCTCAGGCGTCTTACCTATACATAAAATTAACAATTACCTTTAATCATGGTTGCTACTTTAGCACAACAAAGTTCAATCAATGACTTAATGTCTAAGTAATTAGCAGCAAGTAACAGCTATAATAGCTCTTATTGGGTTGGTAAGTTGATAAATTGTTCATCCCATGGATCCACTAATTCCTTAAGAGAGTTTTTAGGAAGAGGCTTTTCAATTTCTGGTGGATCACTGGCTTTGTAGTGATCTGAATATTAAATGATTTTTTTAAGAGGAGTTGACTTAACATTAGGCAAGAATATGTCTTATTATGTTCCAGTATCTTCAATCATGTTCTTGAGCAATTGAGATTTCTTAGCCACCTGTTAGTCTATTTCAAACTTAACGCTGTCGGCAGCCATTAATGTGACTCGACTGGTGTCTTGCATTTAAATTCAATATATTCTTTGATTAACAATAAACTACATTTATCCACTCACTAACTATTAATATATTGAAATGGCTCAAGATATTATGGGTTTAATCAAGTCTCATCTTTTTTCAAATTGATGACCGTAGTTACAGTCTTCCTCTTGTCCTCGAGATTTTTTCGATTTTTAAGATCTTCCTTCCTCATTTGTTTCAAGTATTCCTAAAAAAATATTTCCCTTTCTTGTCCATCCTCCGTTTTTTCCTTATCCCCAAAAATTGATTAAATGTGTTTTTCAAGTTGGTCTGGATATCTCACATAGATCAACTATAGGGTATCTTATACTGTTATTTTTCCCCTACCTGCAATGTCATACATGAGAAATTGAACTAAGTTGAAGAGATTTCGAGGCTACAGTCCAGTCTTATCGAAAATGCACCGTTTGTACATGAGTGTGAATTCATACTCATTAACAAAAGTGTCTAGATCTTCATCTACTTCCCATATCCACTGTTCTACCTCAGGCTTGCTGTAGGGGAAATTTAACTCAGTTAATATTCTGATGACATCCTTTTTGTCAAAGAGATTCTTGGACCTAAATATAAGTAAAAACATACGGACTTCTACTTGCATTTTATTCTTTTTCCATTTTGAATTTATCTAGGTCAGAAGTAGATTGTGTACCACCACACATTCTAATAAAGGTTTTCTTGAGTCTCTCTGCTTCAATGTTCTGTATTTCCATTTCATAAACTTGCTCCTCTAGGGATTTTTCTTCTCCTTTTTTACGGTGTTCCTCAGTAAGGGATTTTAGCTGGGAATGCTTTAACCTGGATGTCATTCTTCAGTTATACAAATTTGTAACTTAATTTATTTTACACAGGATTTAAACACCTGGAAATAACTCTGCTTTGTCTAGATTTAAACCATCAATTCATACTATAATATAAAAATTGTTTGAAGTGTTTGTGAAATTATTTAAAATTTAAATCAATGCAAACAAGAAAACAAGCTCAAAAAAACAAACGAAAACCTCGAACTCAACAAAAAATTTATAGATAAAGACTTATTAACACTGCCAACAGAACTATACAAGATGTACTTCATGAACAGAAGGAAAAAGAGAAGTGGAACTAACAGATTACACCTTTTTCCAGCTTGAAAATGGTTACTTTCGATGAAAGGGTAACAGAAGTACATCTATATCCGAAGTGGATCAAAACAGGACGGTCTTATCAAAATAAATCTCGATTATCCTCTATAGAGAGTGATTCCAATTCATAGTAGGAAATAAAGTATTCCTCTAAAAAGATTTGAAAAAGAGCTTGATAGTTTGTTCTGGGAGATTCCATCATTGCTCAAACTCCTGTTGAATAAATCATCGAAGTTTCTTTTTCTTTTTTTTTTTCTTGGCAACCTTAAAGAATTCGTTATGTGGCAGCCTAGGAGCAGGAAGGTCTAGTAATCCCTTGCTTCGTTATTATTTCTAAAATGGTTGCATGATGCTTTTAATGAGTTTTTCCACTGGGGCATATAGTTTTTTCTTGGAAAATTTGAGCTTAATATCTTAAATTTCATCCAGAAAAGTGTCCTTATTTTTTTGTCTGGATTGTTCTTGAAGGATGGAAGATAAAGATTTTTCTTTATTTTCCAAAAGTACTCTAGTTTGGTCAAACTGGGATAATGATGGTTATGTTCTTAGTACTTATCTTTTACTCTGTTCAGTAATTTTCCTAGCTTCATTTAGGGAATCATGAAGTTTCAATTGACTGATTTATTTTTCGGTAGATTTGGCTCTATTTGCTAATTATAGGGTATTTTGATGTCTCATTTTGTCTAATCTTTGCCTTGACTGTATTTTACGTGACAGTTATGTTTTACATCGTGCTTTATTAGAAGCCCATTGTTTAATTCTATCTCCTATTTACCTGTCTTCTTTTTAAACTAATGTTAGCTTAATTTTTCCATATTAAAGTTTTTTTTCAGTCCTTAGTTCTTCTTTTTGTTTTTCCCTTTCCCTTTGCATGATAAACACTTTGACCAAAGGGTCTAATTTCCCTCTTTTTTCTGTTTCTTCGATTATTTCTTCCTCTGAAACTTATTCAGCAGCTTAAATACCAAAATCAGCTCCTTATTAGTTTTTTTCAACTTGCTAAATGGTTTTGGGTTTTTCTATTTTTTCTACCTCTACTGGTTTTTCAGGGGGAATATCTTTTTCAAGGGCAGTATCTTTTTCTTTCTATTTCATGCCTAATTCTTCTTGATGCTATTCTTCAGGTTTTGGTATTTTGACAGCAATTTTTATATTGTCTGGCTCGATTTTTTTGATTTCCTCAGGTTTTTCTTCAATGGGTCCATAGGAGTAGATATAGGGTTTTTTGAAGATAACCCTATCTAACCACTTATTGTATTTAGTTTATTTGATACTTGAATATTCCTTGGGTTCTATTATTCCTATTTTATGCGTATGATAATCTTTTAGTTCTTATTTGGGAGCATCAATTTCAGAGTATATAGACCTTGCCTTGATCTGGTAAGGCCTTAATTATTCTTTAATGATTTTGCTTGGTAATTAACTGTTGATCACTTTGATTGGAGCTAATTTTTCTCGAATTGCTAAGTTCCTGGCTTCTGTGTTTATTTATTGGAGAGTTTTGCTTTCCCTCTGTGGTGCTAGCTTATCCATAAGCCAATCATATGATATATGCAATATTTTTATTTTAGCTGCTGTACTGGGTGCGAGTAACATCATTCTCATGAACTTTAACATGCAATGCATCACTTTATTCTTAAAATGAAGTCCT
>CASCJZ010000465.1:0-24963 GCA_949152475.1 Terebella lapidaria
GGAAATAAAAAGTAAATAATTTAAATATGGATGCCTTCCTGAGAGGATTAAACATTATTAGGTTATTATATGCATATTCCATATTTAAAATTGATTTTGTTAACATATTTGAATATGAGTAGAGGTTTCAATTTCCTGCCTTTGGTTCCCAGGCCAACCAACCACTTTCTCAGAGCAATGCCCAGTTCTAAACCAATTATGCTACTGTAGACAATGGCGGTCTATTTAATAAATAGTAGTGCCGATAACTGGCCAAGTACTCATATTTATTTATTCAGAGAAATTATTAACACTTATGATGGTAATAAAGATGGAATCTGTTAATCTATTGAGGTAGCTAAGTGGTTAATTGATTGTTATCGAGCCATGAATAAGGTATTTCAACCTACTGCTACTGATATTGCATCTTTTGTCCAAGTTATTGATAAGAGAGCAACTGGAAAAATTTCAGTAGATGATCTTGAAAATTTCATTGTAAAGAACTTCTTTAATCCTAATCGTGCATGATTTAGATTCCATTCAAATATAAACATATGAATATTTGGTTTTTTAATATGAAGAAAATAGAATTTGACAGAATCATACAGAAGCAATAGTTTTTCAAAGTTGGTTTGTTATTTTTTTGTTATTTTACTAAAATTTTATTAAAGAGGTACATGGGTTGCTTTTCCATTAATTCAGTAAGTTTGTCCTTATTACAGTCAAAAAATATTAACATGTACTAGTATGCAGAGGAAGTCTTCTATCAAATTGACTAAAATCAAGATAATAAAATTAACAATCAAAAAATATCAGAGTATTTTGGTGAGTATGGTGCTACTGCCACCAAAATCCTTTTAAGAGAAGTAGATGCTAATCAGGATGGAATCATTACTAAAGATGAGTGGCTTGGATATTGGGAGTATATTAAGAGAGCAGGCTATAGCCAGTAAGATGTTATTAAAGCAGTACTCTTTAAAATAATACATAGCTAACTAAAATTAAGAAAAAAGAATTAGAACTCAGTTTTCCTAAAGCAAACAACTACAAAGCCTTAGAACCTAGAACTACTGTAATTACAGAAATTGTATTTGATCTCAAAAAGAGTAGGCAATTGATGAAACCATTAGAGGAATGATCTTATTATCAGTAGTATGATAATTCTCTAATAGATAAATATTTAAGGTGTGTATTGATGATAAATGACAAATTTCTAAGTTATTCAATTTGATAACGATAACTTTAAATCAATCATCAATTGATTATTTACATCTAATAAGGATTGAATTCACTCTTATTTTTTGGAGTAGTTTATGTGAGCATATGGATGGGAAACAATAGATCAATCTTCTCAACCATGCTCTAGTATCTTTCATTAAATTCTTAATCATATTCTTGGGTTATAGTACCTTTAATATCGATGCGAAAAATTCTTTCTGGATGTATCTAATTCTTAACATATGTATTAGAATCAGTCTCTTTATTACCAAAGCCACAACAAATTGGACAAGAATTTATGGGAAATAACTTTCTAACATTGGTTAAAAGTTTAATTTTTAGTTAATCAGGATTACGAAATAATACTTCTCGAGCTAGGGAGGGTTTGAAGTGATCAGGACTCATTAAAATAGGACCACTTGGAAGATATGTTTTATCTAAGTATTCAACAAACAATATACCTTCTGATAAATTTTAGAGCATCGCTTTAGTGGATTGATATTAGCTCATAGGTCGAGCAGTGAGATATAAGATCTTATAACCCCTTTCATTGAGTTTATGAAATAATTTTACAACTCCCTTATGGATCCAATTAGGTATAAGTCTTCCCCTAAGATCTGATTTGGTAATAGTTCCATCTATATCTGAAACTACTATTTTCTCTTCTAGTTTCCAAAGAAAAACTCTGAATTATACAGTTAAAGTAGTTTTAGCTACTGTTAATTCTAGTTTGATCTGATTACAGTCATAAATAAGTCCCATTTTTTAAATAACTGTTGGATGAGGAGTAGTGTTAAATTTTTTCTTTTAATTATCAGTCTTTGATGGGTGGAATAGATAATTAGCTAGCCCTAAATGTATAAGGTGAGAATTACTCAAGGATGCTTGCTCAAACAAACCATATTTAAGCTACATACTTGTCTATGTCTCCATTTTATCTTCCAACCATTCAGTGTCAGCCTAAATTTTGATTGTATAATACCTATTAAAACATTACTTTTCCTGTTGATGATTAAATTTTTATTTCAGCATCAACTTTGACTCCATTAACTACCATGGAGACATTAATAGGTTCATTCAGGTGAGTTTGTAATTTTTTTAGGTCAAACCTAACTTAAAAAGGTGTTGAATGATAGATTCCTTTTTAATCTTTTACAACAATGACATCATGGGCAGTGTTGGTAGAGAAATGGTGTATTAAGTTATTGATTTTTTACATCTATCAAAAGTAATTATTACTAATAAAACTGAACAATCATGTAATGTAATTTTTATTTAATTTAGCATCAGCTTTAATCATCATTATCTGAGTCATTAGGTGGCATAGGAGGGTTTTTAATCTGAGGGAACTTTTTCAATGATTGTATCAATAGTTTTGCTCTTTATTTTTATCTTTTGGTTAACAGTGTGGAATCAATCTTTATTAAATGGGGTATAATTCCAACTATGATTGCCCTAAACTCACCATAGTTCTATAGTGGGTTAGCATAAATGGTTAAATTTCTTAAACTTTCTGCAGAAGAGAGTTTTTAGATTTCTTTAAAATCATAAATGAAGTTAACATGTAAATACAAAGTTTTTAACTGTGGAAATTATGCTAGATCAAGTACTAGAGTGGTTATTCTATTATTAGAGAGATCTATCCACATCAATTGCTCAGATAAGTTAAATAATTTATCCATAGTAAATTTTAACCCCTCAATAGAGTGTATTTTGTTATATCTAAGAAAAATTGATGTAGTTTTCCTTTATACAATTGCTTTAGATTACTTACTTTCTTTTTGTTTCTTTTTGATCAAATTTTCCTTAGATTGAGTTCCTATTTTACTCTATCCAAAGTCAATGGTCCTAACTATTTCCAGTTTTGGTTCATTATGTTCATGATAGTCATCTTAAGATAAAGAATATGCATTAAAAGGTATTTTATTAGTTTATCTAAATTTATCTTCATCTTCATAGTCTTGTTTAGGTAGAGTTGGCTGTACCATTTCTGATAATTCTATAAGTATTTTGAATATGGTACCTTCTAACCGGTGAATTCCCTTAAAAGAGAAGTCAATAGGTGGACCATCCATAGTGAATATTTTCTAGAACTCCCGAGACATTATTGTTTTAGTCTTTTTGGCAAGAGTCTCAAAATTAATTTTTTCCATTATATAATTTTAATGTTAATGTTATACTTAATCTAACAACAAAAATAATAACCTCCAACAACCTTTTAGCATATAACCTCACTGATTATTTATGCATATATTCCAATTTATGTTGCTAAAGTTAAATATAAAATTATTATTATTTTACAGATAGCAACTTTATTACAAGTGTTTAGCATTGCATTTTAAAGGAATTAATAGTCTTTAATTTAAAAACTAAAGAATTCTCTTAAAAAATTTAATGATAGATGGTGATATCAGTCAGAATTAGCATTGTTTTAGATGTAGCTTTAGGGAAAAGTGACAAAAAATTTTAACTTCAAAATATATAACATTAAGATTCAATTCCTCTTATATGTTCTAACTAGTTATACTTTTCCTATCCATCATCATAGCTATCTGTAATTGGAATCCTCATCCAGATATTCGTACAGGTACATTATCTCTCTATCTAGAACTATTTTAAATCATCCCTAATAATTCTCTCTATTCAGCTTCTAATACCACTGTGTCCTATATAAGCACACTTGTAAACCTCCCCTGTGGAGCAGTCTCCTGTGGAATAGGTATTAATGGGTTTGAAACTTATGTTACTAATGATTTTCAACCTAATGTATCAATTGTAGGCTGTAAAGAAACTGAAATAGAAGTTCAGTTAGTGGTAAGAGGTGATACAGCTCTCAAGTTCTTTACAATTAATTATATTGTTGTTGGTAGTAGTGTAAATTTCATAGAGATTTTAAGTACTTGTATTATTTGCCAAACAATTAGCAATAACAATGGTTCTCGATCAGAAAAGTATTTTTGTACAACTACTTTCAATGATCAACTATTAATTGTTCAGGTATTTTTGACTGGCTTCCAACTTTCTTCAGATGGTAGCATCAATAATTATCTAACTATTTAAAGCAATATTTCTACTGGAACATCAAATATAGAATATATATTATCAACCTCTGATAATAATAAAATTGCTAGTACTTGCTTCACAACAATTATCCATAATAAGGTAATAGCTAAAGAATACTACTTTAATTATGGAGCAGTTGGAAGTGTTATATTATCTCTTACAATTCCAGCTCCTCAAATTCCTGGGCTCTCTGATACTTGATATGATAATATCAATAGCATGTTTTATGGTATCAACTCTTTCAAAATTAGTAAAGTATTGGAGAGAGTATTCTTTGTAATTACTACCTTAAATTATGGAATGAATATATCATATGTAAATAATGAGGGTATATTTGCAGTTGGACTTGCCTACTATCTAGTTGCTCAAAGAAATTGTAATTCAACAGCTCTTATTTTGATGCTGATCAAGAAATATGTACTACTTAAGTAAATTGTAACAGTAGCTCTCTGATTGTTAACCAAGCTCCTTTTAATTATTGTGCTGTTTGTCATATTAGTTGTGAAAATTGTACTAGTTCAATCTCTAATGGTTGTATTTAATGTAGCAGTGTTAATTTTAGATAAAATAAAACAACTTTTTCTACTGAATGTGCATGCATAGATGGTTATGTTGATATTGGGTTGAGTTCTTGTGAAAGATGTGATTTATATATGGTTGGTTGTAGTCTATGCTCTGATACTAGTTTTTGTTCAGGGTGTGTCTCTGGGTATACACTAAATGATGGTCTATGCTCTTGTAATACAGGCTTTTTAGTCAGTGATTTATGTATCAATATCACTGCTTGTATTAGTGTTGTTAATTTTGGTGGTAATATTCAATGTCTAGAATGTGATAGTACATTGTTTTATACCTTAAATAGTGGTATCTGCGTTTGTGCATCTGGTTATATCTTAAATGGAGTGTTATGTACTTCTGTTTGTGGTGATAGTTTGTTTGTGACTGGTTAAGAGTGTGATGATAGTAATACTGTTGATGGTGATGGTTGCTCTGCTACTTGTAGTGTTGAATCTAACTGGGTATGCATTAATGGTACATCTTGTATGATGTCATTTAATGGATCGTTGGTGCTTAACTATGTTAGAAGGATTACTTCTAGTAACAGTATGTAAATAGGTATTGATATACTACCTAAATATGAAGAACTTTATCAAAAATGAGGATTATTTCATTCTTGACTTCTAACATTCCTGCTTCTAATTATACTGCCAAATATCTTAATGGTATCCTTACTGTCATATTTGACTATACTGAAAGTCTCTAAAACAACTACTACATCATTGGTTTAATTTTAGATCCCAGTTATTTTGTAGTATAACCATTATCTCTCTAGTTTCAAGCTATCAGTATGAATACCTAGCTTACTTATGATCAGTTTTATAATCATATAAATCCTTTATCTATTTCTGTAATTGTACTATGTGCTATTGCTCTAATGGTTTTAGCCTTTAGTATCCTTTCTGAGAAAATGATAGCCATTTAAATGATTCAAACTCTTCAAAGTATTGTAATTTCAATGACTCTTATGCACTCTATACCATCTCCTCTTTATCCTCTTACACACTTACACTACTCTTTTGGATATAATGGTATAGGAGGTAATTACTCACGTCTTTATCCTATTGAACATGGAGTAACTGCCATTTGTTTTGAAAAATAGTTCCTTCTTAGTTTTAATATAATGTTTGGTGTATTTTTGTTGAGTATAATAATAATGGAAGTTATTAAGATTGTTTCTATATATTATAAGTACTAAATAAAATTAACTAAGCTTGATCTCAGGAATAGTTTTTAACACTAATAGAACTACACAATTACTTATAAAGTTTATCTGTTCCTTTATCATAAGATTTTCTTATTAATTGGTCTATGGATGCTATTTCCAATCCTTTTTGGTAGTAGTATTCAATTGAACAATCAAATAGCTCTCTATTCTGAAATAGTACTTGAACTAAATTTAGCTGGAGTTATTTTAGCTCTGTTTATAGTTTTTCTAGTCATAATCTTTATGGTGATTGGACTTATTTATCCAATAACATAGTTATTTATTTTTGTTGATGGAAGTGTTTATCCTATTTACTATATTATCTATGAATTCTTGTTTATCTTAGTAATTTCTATTCTACATCGTTAGAGTTATATGTATTATGTAATGTTGGGATTAACTCTAATTAATTGTTTAGTCTTAATTTATATGGGTCCTTACCCATAGAGACATCATAATATTGGTATTGTTTTTAATCAGTTTGTGGTTTTATGGTCATTAACAGTGTACTTGGTTGTTTATTGGATTGAAGAAGATTAAATTTTAGATTTAATATTTTGTTACTCTATTATATTGTTTCTATATATTGTTGTTGTATGGAGTGGAATTAGAATCTATAATTGGAGATCCTACTATGCCTTAAATAAGGATTAAATTTTGCTTAGAGTATAAAATATAAATGATGATCCTCATGATAAACATCAACAATTTTATGCAAATAAAAGAGAAGTTACTATGATTGAAAAAAATGAACATGAAAGACTTAAATAAGAAGAAAAATATTTGTTAGGAGCTTTTTAAAATAATTAAATTTAAAGACAAAGAAAAAGAAAAAGAAAAAATATCAGAAATCTAACTCCAATTAATGTATTTGAGACCAAGGTTGAATATGAAGATAATAATGAACAATCAGTTGAGGGTAAATAGCAGAGTCAGAGCCATGATTAAGATACCACATTAAAAATCTTGAAGCAAAAACTAAGAAGGGAGTTTGAGGAAAAGGTTAAAAATCGCACCAGCAATTGATTATTTATATCATTTTTAAAAAATCTATATAGATTAAAGAGATTAACTTGATTGGTTCCAGAATTACCAATTATCTGATTAAGTTAAGTATAGATCATAGTAATTTATTGAATAAATAATAATAATTTAATAGTAGAATATGTGTGTTAAACATCATTATATATAATCTCTTACTTATGGAACAACAAAAATATGATACCTCAATTGCTAAGAAATAAGATGCACCAGTTATGGCATCCTTCATGGCTACTATGGCATTTTAAACCTAAAACCTTTAACTTAATACCAAGACAGTTACATCTGCAGTCTAATACCTTATTGAATCTGGCTATGGAGAAACTATTGTGGTTAAAATTAATAGGAAATCTATTGCAGCAATGTTCTTAACATTCCAAAATGGTTTCATATGGTGGATATCATCTGTGTTTGTTTCAAAGTAATTTAGAGGAAAAGGGTTATTTAGTTTATTATTTCAATATGCAAAGGATCTTGCTTGGAGTAAAGGAGTAACTCATCTTAAACTCTATGCTGAAGAAACAAACCTTAAAGCTAAGAAAACATATATACATATGGGAATGAAATTACTTAATGATAAATTTTATGGATATGATTTTTCACTGAAAGACAAACATATAGAGTTCAAAATAGTGAAGGGTTTTTCTATTAAGAGACTTATTGATGAACCAGATGTTTCTTCCATGGTAGATATTTGTAATAGAGAAATAGGTATCAACAAGGGTCTTGGATGTTATCAGGATAATTGTTTGGTTGGTTATTGTTAGTACTTTTTGTAGTTTTCAGAGTGGAGATTTGGTTTAACAGCTTATCTCTCAACTTTATTCATATCCCATAATTAATTAGGGAGATCAGTGGTAGGTGAGTTCATGAATTATTTGCGTTCATTGAAGGAGTTAAAGGTAAGAGCTCTTCGAATTGTTTGTAAAAATGATGGTAGTCTTGTTAATGAATATGCTCCAGGAATAAGTAAATTAAACTATGATATATTCCAAATCTAGCTTAATGACATGGTACCAAAACTATGAACTAAGCATAAGAGACAGATATAGGTATAGATTGATTAAATATGTGATCATATAAACAATAAGCAAATGTTAATCTGCTAATGGAATCACTGGTAAGTGGTTGATAGTATTTGACCATTCTCTTCCATTAGCCAGATTTAATATTCCCGAGAAGGACATTTACTCCTTGATGAGTATTTGTTTAAGAGACGGTTATAACATTACTATTTATTAAGCATTAGATCTTTTTCTCTTATTTTACTTACCAAAAAGTAGCTTATTATGATAATAGTCTAGGTTGTAATTCACTTTCTTTCATTACAGAATTATCTATGTTAGTACTTATGAAATATTTTTTCTTTTACAAATATCGACAGGTCCAAAGTCAACAGCTTTATCTGAAATATAAATTTAATTTCTAACTGAGCTTATCTCAACATCTTTATCTTAGTATTAACATAATAAATCCAATTACTCTTCATACCTTATTTAAAGTTGTAGTAGAATAGACATTCCTTAATCCTAAAATATATTCAATATAATTTGAGTGTTATCATTGAGAATCATTCAATTTCTAGATATTAGCTTTATAAAGGTGAGGAATCATTTTTTCTAAAAAGTACTTTAAATTAAACTTACCCTCATTGATTTCTATAAATTAGCCATCATTGGTTGGTTTACTGATGTCAATTTATAGAGATTGTTTGATAATATGCACATATCCATAATGGCTCATTCTGAATGACTCTAATTCTAATTCTTTAACTTCTTTCTTTTCAAAATTCATAATATATAAAATGATTATACAGTTGTAGGTTGGGATAGTCAGGCTAATTAGACTAGCTTCATTTATAACTACTATTTGACTCGTATCTGTCTGGGACATGATTCTTTGTTGCTCCAGTCAACTAAAGTCATACTGTTATTGGATCAATTTAATTGAAAATAACACTACTGAATTATTTACATAGCCAATTGATCCTAAGTGTTAATTTAATTGTATATATATGATTAAATGCCTTATAAAAAGGAATATATAAAAAAACTTAATGCTAGAACAGAGAAATGGAAGGTAATGCTTGCTTAGGGAGTTCATAAGGATGAAGCTCTACTTAAATCAAGAATTAGAAAAGGTATTCCATCTAGTATTAGGATACTTGCATGGCCATAAATCATCAATCTTAAGAAATTCATTCAAAATTCAAAATATAAATATGAAAAATTACTTAATTCATTTTCTAGTAGTACATATGAGATTAGTTTGGATATTCCTAGGACTTTTCCTCAAGAAGAATAGTCAAAATATCTTAAAAAATCTTTAAATAATGTTCTTAAAGCTTTATCTATTATTTATCCTTCAATAGGTTATTGTCAAGGAATGAATTTTTTAGTAGTAAGAATATTAATGGTTTTAAATGATGAAAATTCATTTTGGTTATTGCATAACATTCTAGAAAAAGATAAAAATCTATGTAATAGTTGAATTTCTATATGTAGTTAATAATCTCATTGATCCTAGACATCTACTAAGACATACAGTCATTTTTGAGAAATTATTAGAATTAAGATTACCAAATATCTATACAAAGTTAAAAAAAACTAATATTTTTATTCAAGCTTTCATTACTAGATGGTTTATACCCCTTTATAGTAGTTGTTTAGAAACATAACTCTTTTATCGTATTTTCTAGGTTTACTTAAGTGAAGGATGGGCTATTATCTATGCTGTTGGATTAAGAATGATTAAAAATTGTGCTTAATTATTTGATGACAATAGTATGGAAAATAATATATCAATAATGCAAGAAGATATCTATAAGATTAATGATCCTGAAGAGTTTATGATAGCAGTATATGAAATGAATATTAAAAAGGATTAAATAGCAACAATTGAGGCATCTCTTGAGAAAAAGGTTATTAATAATTAAAGAGAACTACAACAACGTTAATAAAACCATAAATCTTATAAATTACCCTAACCTCAAACATAAGCAATAACAACTATCTAGTTTCAGAATTAATACAATACCAGACATTTAGAAGTTATAGGAATTTTAGGAATTTTAAAGGATAAATGATAACCAAAATAGTTAGATATGTATATATATGTATATATATATAATAGAATAGAAAAATCATTTTTGCTTTTTTTTAATTTAAGGTATTTAAAAAATATTTATTATTGTAGAAAAAAGAGAGACAATTCGATAATTACTTTTAGAAAATGTATATTTCTCCTGATATAGAGATTAGAATGACTAAAAATATGGGTAGAGGAGTTTTTGCTATTAACTCTATTCCTGTTGGTACAACTATTCTTAAGGCTCCTGAAAATGTCTTCATTACATTAGACAATATGGTTGTTCATCCATATTTTAATTTACTTTATGATATTACTGATGATCCTAAAGTGGAATTTTCCTATTATTTTAGCAGCTATTGCTAATACTGAAAAAGGTGGTCTTTATGATGATCTAGTTTTAAGAAATTATGTTGAAAATTTACCTACTGAATTGACAATCTTATCTGTTGGAGTTCTGAATAACTTGATCTATTAGATGATAAAGACTTAACCAAATTTATTGGAATTAAAAAAGCTTAAATTTGGAGAAATTATGAGTATATATTAGATGTAATAGATAAAAATCCATATATACAACAATATGCATCTAATCCATTCTACAATTAAGCTAACAACAGTGCACAGAGATATATTGAAGGATATGAAGAAGAATAGAATATTGAACAATAAATAGATTATCACCAAGAAACTAAGCAAAATCAATCAACAATTAATTAAATATCTGCTAAGATACTTCCATAGGTTCCTAAAGTTAAATTTTAAGAGCTATTAAAGTTCTATAGTGCAATTTAATCAAGAAATGTCTACTATACTACAACTTCTGATCTATCATCTAAAGTTGGAGCTCTTGTTCCTTACCTTGAAATGTTTAACTTTAATAAAATTCCTCAATGTTAAGCTTAATATAAATAATGTAGTTATTACATTCATACTATCAGGAGAATATAAGCAAATGAATAGATCTTTCTTCATTATGGGCATGAAGATATTACTGAATTTTTAATTAGATATGGATTTGTTGAGGGTTGTTCTTCTATTCAAGGTAATTCAAGAGTTCAAATAGCTTAAAGATATAGATTTTTACGAAACAAATGATCAATTTTTTTTAACTATTTCTATATTGAATACATTTTTTTGAATACATTATTTTTTAAAAATTATTTAATATAGACAATATGGATGAAGAAAAATATGAAATTATACCACCAAAAAGAAGTTACTTTAAGGATGAAAAATTAATCATAAAAAGAAAAACATTAAACATAATAAAGATCGAAAAAGAGATCCTGAAGCTATTCGACAAGTTGAAGAACAAATTGAAAGAGAAAGAATTATCTAAATTGAACAAAATAATACAAAGAAGAATCAAAACAAACAAAAATTAAATCAACTTTAAATAATGTTTCCTGATCATATGAAATCTACTTTAGAAAAAGTTTTGATTGGTCATGATTATCAAGTTGAAACAGCAGCTAATTATATATCTGATAATATACCACCTGATGCTCAGAAATCACAGCTAGTCTAATCAACTGAACAAATTGGTACTAAGCTTCTTAATGAAATGATCGATTAAGATGGTGAGAAGATAAATATTGATAGCAATGAATTTACCTAATTATTTGAAGAAATAGCTAGAATGATTAAGAAGGATCAAGAAGAAAAAGGTTGTACACTCTATTAAATGGATGGTTTAATTGATGAGTGTGAAAAAATCAAAGAAATGCTCCTAAATACTTATTAATCAGAATTATCTGGTGATCAATACTTAGAATCAGCTGTTAAGAGATAAAATCCAATGATTGTTCATGAAATCCAGGAGTTTTTATTAGAAAATGCAGCACAAAATCATAAAGAAGAACAAAAGAGATTAGAAGATTTTCCTTCACTAGAATAATAAGCTCCTAATAATAAGCAAAATATTGTAGATAAACTTCATCAAGAAAATAAACAAAAAGAAGTTAAGGGAATATTATTAATTTTGCTTCAGAAGGAACTACTACAAGAAGACCTATCACTGTTGCAAAGATGAATCAAAATAGTCTATACAATGTGAATAATAGATTTGAATCTGAAAGTTCAATCAAAGCTCTCAGTAAGGAGTATAACAATGTCAGTCTTGACTTACTTAAGTATATTTATATTGAATTGGGTGAAAATTTCAATAATTGTAGGAAGTTCTTAGAAGTATTCTTTTCTTCTAATAATAGAAATATTATCCTAATGTTAAAACAATTACTACTATAATTTCTCCTGAAAGACCAAAATAACCACCTAAGAAAGTAGAGAAAATAATACATCCACCTAAAGAAATCCTGGATTAAAAATTAATGGAAATGAGTTTAACCTAAATTAGGTAATAAATGGCATATATGTTAAAATTAAGACAAGTATTCAAAATGACTAGGTCTAAAATTCATAATACTAAACAAAAACAATAACTTTAAAGATTATCAGAGTAGAATATGTTATATTTGTAGTGTTAATCTTCCATTGTTGAAGAAAATGGCTGCAGTATCTAGACATAAGTTGATTGAAGAAAGTAGAAGATTTCATCCATCAAGTGTTGATTTACATGGTTATCGTTAGTTTGAAGTTGATGATATTTGTAATTAAATGGTTACAATGATTAGAATTGAGGCTAAAAATCGTACATATAACAAATAATATAGGTAATCCTAATGTAACTCTAAACTACAAAAGAGGAAAATGTTAAGCTATATTGAAGATTATAACTGGTTGGGGTAAACATAGTGAAATATGTACTTAATTATATCTATTTTTTAGATGGCAGAAGTGTATTGAAACCAACTGTTGAGAATTGGTGTGATTCTAAAGGATATGGTTGTGATGTTTTAGATAGTTCAGTAGAAATACATGTTCCTATCTGAATCAATGATTAAAACAAATCAATAAAATAATGATCTTAATTTAAGATAAATATCCATATTTATGCTTATAAAATTTTATTATATAATTCTTATGGAGAAGTAAAAATAAAGGAGAATTTGGTAAGAAATTGAATAAGAATAATCTAAGTTATAGATATGGATACTGAAAGTATTATCTTCTGATGAACTAGAAATCATAGATCAATAAGGTATTAGGAAATAAATCTAAAACTATACAGAAAAATAATAAATTAATACTTATGAAGATGCTAGAACATTTTTATCTTTTCTGGTCAATAAACTACATTCTGAAGAAGAATTTGAATAACCTAAGGGTATAACAACACCTATACATAAATTAACTTAACATGAATTTAGTATGTAATAATCTAAAAGTAAATCAAAAAGAGCTAAGATTAATGTCTAAGCATTTAGATATTATCTTTGAATACTATTGTAAATCACATGGAGGGAAATCACAGACATTCTAACTGATACCAATAGATTATAAAATCATCAATCTTAATTAATGGATGGTATTCTGTAAAGATTTTACATTCTTAATGATTCCAACTCTAAGACTATATCATTTAGTTGATATATTCAAGAAAATTAGTACTAATTCTAAGGATATGGATAGGAAACAATTTTAAACAGCACTTTATAGGATAGGATAAATAGCTTATAGAGAATCAACTTCTTTAGAATCTATAGATTATAGTAACTTTATTCAATTATTAATTTTTATGGAAATTGATAATACTTAATTATTTAGAGATAAATGTAGTAGACTTGGTATATATTGTCCTAATAAAATTAAAAAATCAATATCTTCACAAGTATTAAAACAAAAATATTACCTTCTTAACCAGAATCTAAAATTATGTAAAATTAGAATAATTCATCAAAAATGAATTTATCTAAAAGTACACAATTAAAACCTAAAAGTACACAATTAAAACCTATAAAAATACCTCTAAGAAAACCAATACAAAGATAACTAATAGGATATTCTCATATATATCACTTAAAAAAGAAAATATCTCCCAAAATTGATGTTGAAAAATAAAAATAAGAATAAAATATGAAATTGAATAAAATTATTGAAGATGCTAAGAAAGCTTTTGAATTAAAATTAAAAAATCATCAACAAAAAGCTACTTTAATATTAGGACATCATATAAGTGCTAAAGATCAACTTAAAAATATTCAAAATAAAGTCAAAAAACCTAAAGAAAATGGAGTATTATAGTAGATGTTCCAATTAGATAAAGAAGATTAATATTTAAAAGAACATTTAGAAAAAGAAAGGAAAAAATAGAAAAAAATATGATTTTTTATGATTCAAGAACTATCTGAATAATGAGTAATATTCATTTCTTGGATAACTTATGGATGATTTGTTTAAGTTTCCTATATGTAGCCTATTGAATCTTACAATTAAGGGTCTATAGTATTTCAGCTCAAAAAATATAATAGTAGCAATGAATCCTATGTAAATATTCAGGAAATAGAATAATAATTTAATTATTCTATCTATTGATACATTCTAGAATTAAGGACCATAAGTACTGATGAGAATAAGCATTAACCAAATATAATAAAGATTATAGTTTCTATTAAATTACATAGTTAACTTAATCCATTGATAATAATCCATATTAACATAATAGGTAATGGATTTTTTATATGTTTTGTATGGTAAATTCCTTATAATACTTTTTTTTCATTTCTTTCAAACCTAACATATACAATAATCAGGCATACTGATGTTATAATACCTGATAATTCAACAACCATAAACCAAATCTCTATAATTAAACCAAGTATACATGCACAATTAGAAACTTGCTCAATAATTCTTATTAAGAATATAGAAATATAAACACTGCCAAAAAGAGTTAAAAAATCCCATAATTATAGTCCAAGCAAGTTTAGATTAAGGATAATATTTTTTAAGGAAGCGAATACTTACTTGACCTACTATTGAAAGGAAGTAAAAATCTAAGAATAGTCCACTAATAAAATCTAGATTGATATAACTATGCCAAATACAAGAACCAATATTAACTATTTTACATAATTATAGTACATAGAAGAGGTCATGATCATTTCAAATGAAATTACCATATAATAACTACATTGTTTTTCATTAAGGATTCTTTTAATAAGAAACCATATGATAATGATAGTTAAGATACTACTAAGGATTAATTAGATGGTTTTCCTAAGATTTACAGTACATCATACACAATACAGAAAGTATTATCCCACATTTCTCCACAATAAGCCAATCCCTACTAAGTCATATCTACCGATATAAAATCATATAAACAGTTAATATTTTTAATTTAAATGATCACCAATAGGCATCATCATTAAGTAAAGTACAATCCATAACAACTCTATACCTATCTAAGATAACTCTAAACCTAAAATAAAAAAATCTTCCATAGTTTTAAGCAATAATTGAAAACTATCACCATCAGGGATTTAGATAAAAAAATCAATAATCCAACTGAAAACAAACTATACTTCACATCAATTACATCAAGAATTTGATGTTGAAGAGATTAAATAGGATAATATTAAGAGAACTAGTGATAATATTATCAGTCAAATGAAAACACCAGATAATGGATGGATGATTACTACTCAACCGAGGGAAACACAATATAGAACATATTGAAGATCCATTATGTTAATAATTTCAGCACTAATGATTTAATGAGATATCATAATAATCCTTAAGAGCGTAATATTTCTCGGATATTCTGAGCTACTTCTTCTGGTTTCTGCATACCATTAACTTTATAACATTTATGATTTTAACAATATTTTTTAGTAAAAGGTTATGTTGTTTCTTTAAAGGTTTGAAATCTTTTTTCAATAGTTATTTCATTATCATCAGCTCTATTTTCAACTTTAGATCTCTTTATTAGTCGATCTTTTAATATTGGTAATTAACATTTAATCTCTAGAAGAAACTTTATATCAACATCTTTTTTCATAGTTTTTTCCCATTAAATATAATTTTCTTCATTTCTTGGAAAACCTATAATTATTCATTTAGTTTACCATCTAAGATAAATTCCTTTTTATGAGGAAATACTTCAAATATTTTATCTTTAACAATTTGAACTATATAAGAACTTGGAATTAATATTCCATCTTTCATCATTTGTTGAATCACTTCAGAACCAGATTTAGCTTTTTAAACATATTATCTAAGGAGACTACCAGTAGATAAATGTGCAAATAGATACTTTTATTTCATAATTCTACTTTGAGTTCCTTTACCTGAACCAGGACCTCCTACAACAAATATAGCCTAAGGTTTTTTAGGTTAGGATTTATTTGAATTACCCATAGATTAAATTTAAATAAAATTATAGATGTTTTCATAAGATGCAATCATTTAAATAGGCTTAATTAATGGTAAAGTCATTTAAATGAAGGAATATTAAAATTTTAGGTATAATCTTGATTCAATTTACTACTTCTTTATGATTTTTTCCAAATATTATTGTTATTATTGAAAAAACTATGTAACATAACGGATAGGATTATCAATAGATATCATTGGTAGAATCTTTTCAAATTTTGTTCAATTTGCCAAGTAAGCATCTAAGAATAATAATTAACCTCTTTATTATCATAATTCCATTCAATACCAATAAAGTTCTTAGAAGATCTTACTAAATTACCTTCAATAACAATTTCATCTACTTCATTCTATTCTTCATCAATCACATGCTGTAGACAAATTTTCAATAAAGTCGAATTTAATTGGAATTCTTTTAAACTAAGTTTTGAACTATCTATGCCAAATAATATAAAATCCCCAGAAGATAATAAGTTTTCAATCCAAGCCACTAAAAATGCTGGTTATTCATTTAGAGTATAAATATTTGATTTAGTTAAAGATATTTTAGCTTTACTTAAGGTTAATAGATGATTTCTATAAGATTCAGCAAAGAGACCTTATCCTCTCTCTCCAGTTGGATCTTCCTCTAACATTATTTAATAATTTACTTATATTTTTCTTATAAATGCCATTTAACTATTTCTCAACCTTCCTTTGATTGTATTTTTTGGAAAGAATTGATTGATATGTTTTTGTAAGGTATTACTTGACTTCTATTTCACTGGGTAAATCTTCTAAAAGCCATTTATTATGTAATAATTATTCTAAGGAAGGTCTATCTTGTGTTCTATACTGAAATACACTCCACATCAATCTTTTAAATTATTCAGGTAAATGAGGACATTTTTTAGCAAATTTATCCCAGTATTGTTCATATCTACCATCTTTAATAGACTTATAATATTGATCAGTCACTAATGCTCTACCAAAAGGAAATTTACCAGCAAACATCCCAAAAAATATCACTCCAGCAGAAAATAAATCAACATCAATACCTATATATTGTCTCATTTCTTCAACTTCAGGTGGACGATAAGATTTAGTCCCTCTTTTATCATCTAGAACAATATATCCTTATTCATTCTTACTCCATACTGCATGACCAAAATCTAATAATTTCAAGGTATAATCCTTATTAAACACAATATTATCTGATTTAATGTCTCTATTAGCACATTTCTTCCCATCTAGATACTCAATAGATTTTAACAGGGTTAAAAATATGTATCTTGCAATATTACCTTCAAATTTACCATTGTAGATCAAGTGCTCAATTAAAGTGTCTTTTTCTCCAAATTCCAATACAATCATGGGTCTTCTAATTTATTATTACATATCTCTGGTTTTAATGTGTGCATTAGGCCTACATTCATACATTTTAACAATATTTTCATATTTTAAATGTTGCAAGAATGTAGTTTCATGATAATAATCTTCTAATTCTTCCTCTTCAATCATATTCTCTATATTACCACTTTTATAGATTTTGATAGCATAAGGTTGTTGTTCTTTTTGAGCTAAAAATACTCTAAAATCTTATCAAAAAGTACTTTCCCTGTGCTCCTCCATCTAACTACATTACAATCTCATACTCATCAACATATTGTTCATATTATTTCTACATGATATTAACTTTATATAAAAGAGTTTATAATATTTTGATTTCTTTTAGGTTGTAATCAACAACCACATTTAGAGCGATTTTCACTAATATGCAGCTAAGGTCGAATTATCATAGACTATTGAATACCTAAATTATTCTTAGCAGTTAATTTGAGAGCAATAGTCTTGAATACTTCATTAATTCCAGTTCCATCTTTAGCTGAAACACTCTTATACTCAATTTAAAATCTCTAAGCAAATTTTTATCCCATTTTACTGTTATCTTGATTCATGTCATATTTATTACCTAGCAACCATATACAATCAGTACTTATATCTTAACCCATTGCTTTTTCAATGTAATATTCACACTTTTAGAGACTTTCAGGTTCATTTAAGTCAAATACACAAATACATGCATGAGCACCTTTATAATAAGTACTTGTTAAAGCTCTAAATTTTTATTGTCCTGCAGTATCCCAAATTTGTAGTGAACACATCCCATCTCCAATATCAATTTGATGATTTTTGAAATCTACACCAACAGTTGACATATAATTCAAATCAATTTTGAATCACTAAGTCTTTGTAAAATTGAACTCTTTCCAGCTGCTTGTGGTCCAACAATAATCACCTTATAAGCTTTCTTATTAAGGGAGTCATTCATTGATATGAGATATATTATTTAAATAGTCAGAATTGATAAACTGAAATCAATAGTTTACTTTTAACTGTTATTCTAAGTGAACATCCATGAGTTTCAGTTTATTACCTCAGAATATAATATAATAATGTAATTTTCAAAAATAGGATTCGGAGTTGAACTCTTACTTGGTTCCTCTTCACATAATGCTGAGCAGGTGGCTTATGCACAACAATGTCTGGCTTACTTGTGTGGATGCTATATTATTTTCTATAATCCTCCTTTCTGATTATCAAATTGCCTCTATTAAGCATCGTAATGATCAAATTGCATGTATTAAAGCAAGTCCTAACTAAAAAAATGTTAGCAGTTGCGTGAAGAAGGCAAATATCCATTAATTCTTATCTACAGTCTTGATCTTTTAGGCTCATCATAGTGTTAGCTTATGTGGACCTTATCTGGTCATAAGTATACAATAGATATGCTTCTATTCTCTCCTAATAATAAATACCTTGTTTCTATTAGTAATAAGGAAGGTAGTTATGTTTGTATGGGAGAAAGGAGAAAGACTCACTTCAAAATAGACTATCAAAACCAATAAATAGAGCTATTTTTGATTAAACTGGAGATTTATTTACTGTTGGTAGAGGTTACCTTAAGATATGGAAATTTGACCATGGTTAAATTCTTAAAAAACAAGAAAGTTAATGTTATATTATTGAAGGAAAAAGTCTTAACTTTGGTAAAACTTTTAGAAGCAAGGATTTTATAGATATAGTTTGCTAGAAAGATCATATTTTAACTTTAAGTTCAGATGGATTATTATGTATTCTATCTAAAATACAGGAAAAAGTATAAAAAATGATTGATTTACTCATGCAACAAGCAACATCCATTCAATTTTATAATGGATTAGTTTTATGTGCAGGATAAAATTCAGTAGTTAAAGCCATACAGTTATAAAGTTTAAAATTATAGGGTAAATTCCCAAAACCTCCCCCTATTAATAAGGAAAATATCACTGAAGATTAAACACTTGAATATCATGATCATGAAAAATTTCCTCATTGTATTGTAGTAAGACAGGTTGGTTAGCTTATTATTACCATCTATGAGAATTATACTGTAATTTATTTGGAAACTTACAGATGAGATTAGAGCTATTAGATCTATTATTACACATCAACAACCAATACAGAAAATATGCCTTTTAGAAGAATTCAAGGGTGATATATCATTTTTTGGGACTATTTCTGAAGATAAAACTTTAAGAATTTGGCATTATTATCGCCAATATTTCAATAATAAAGAATCTATTGATATTGCTAGTATGATTGGAATTAAGAGAAATGTTTACTGTCGTAATCTTACTCGGATAATCTATACTGATTCTGAAATTGCCCCTTCTAACTTTAAAGATGTTTGATAGTAAGCATATTGTATGTATATCACCTCACTAATTACTGATGTATTCTCTATAGACATTTGAGTTAAGTGGCTTTGAAACTTTATAAAACAGAGCTCTTTCCCTTGCTACTGATAAGAATTATATCTATGTTGGATTTGAGACAAAAATTGTTCGTTTATACCTTCCAGGTTAATAATTAATTAAGTTTAGAGATATAGAATTTAAGGTACCTATTGAGCAGTTATACTTATGTTCTGAGGGTTGTTTATTGATTTTAGGTTGTGATAATTTAATGCTTTATAATATGGAGAAATAATCCTTCTTCTTTAATGAGAAAAATGTGATTTGTGTTACTACATCATCTAATCATATTATCTATAGTTTAAGTGGTTAATTAAGGATTTATAGTTTATCTAAACAAAGATCTGTTCCAATGCCTATAATGAATGAATTAGATACTCAAGAAGAAGTTAGATTACTTAAGAGTAATTCTTGGTTAATTATTATCCTTACAACTAATAATAAAATGCTTATTGCTAATTTTTCAGCTACTGTAATCCATAACTAACAAATTAATTCATAAGTGACTGATTTTGATATAACTGAAAATGGATAAATTATTATGACTAGTCTCAAGGGAACTATTTCTATATTTAGAATAGTTGCTAATCAGAAATATAATAAAGTAGAGAGTTAAGTTAAGAAATTATTTGAAGAAAATGATATGTCATGGATAGATGGTAGTGTATGGAAATCGAAAAAAGGTAAGGATAAAACTAATATTCTAGTTGAATCTCTTTAAAAACCTTAAAAATTTGAAAGAATTAATAATGATAGTATGCAAATTGATCTACCTAATGTTGAAATTAATTATAAATCATAACATAATAGAATGTCTATTTTTAATCCTTCTACAATTGTTAATCAAGCTAATAAAATATATCAAAATGTTGAAAATTTACAAAAAAAATGCCTTTAGAAGAATCATTAGAAATTATTGAATTTCAACCAACATAAAGAAAAAAAATATTTACACCTAAAAATGAACTTAAACGACCAAATAATCTTGAATTACCTTTATAAGGAAACTTAATATCTAGTACTAAATAATAAAGTCCTTATTTTGACTCAAAAAATAAACATTAAAAAATTAATCCTAAATAATAATTCAATAAGAGTGAAGCTTTTTTCTAAAAATACTAATAAATGTAACATGTCTTTAAGAAATAAACAACTACATTAGAATAGTTATAAAAAAATCTTAATTCAAGGCAGTATATTCAAGATAATAAATAACAATTGAAAAGGATCTATGATATTCTATATCTATCCTTCAGAAATACAAGAAATCAAGAAATAAAGAACAAAATCATAGACAAATTCAATCATTTAACTGAAGAGTATATTACATTTGTATAAAAGTAGTTAGAATGATTAATTAGAAAAGGGAATATTTATATAAGATATCAGCAGGTTAAGAATCATCGAATAATACTCTATTAACTAATGTTATTATGAATTTTTTAAAGTTTACCCTTATTGAGTTTATCATATTATATCATCCTAGATCTATTCTTCATCCAATTCCCCCTTCTTTTCCTCAGATAGCCCAAGCTTAGAGTATAACTATCCAATAAAACCACTTAATAAGTCATAATCTAGTACATTCATCTTCATATAGATTTCTATTAGATCTTCTACATCTTGAGCACTATATTCTAAAAATTCCTAATCAATAGGTCTTTCTTCAAAGTATACTCTTTTTTATGTTCTAAATTTGATTTTCATTGATTCCTTAAAAATATTGATACCATGACTTGCCTACCATTTTTCTAAAATTGTATTCAATCCAGGTACTTTAATATTTTGTAATTTTCTAAGTAATTGATCTGTTCCCTAGTGATTATGAATATAATTTAGATTGTTCTAAGTATACATCCATACCTGAAGTATCAAATACATTCTTGATACTAATGTTAAATACATAAAAAAGAGCAATAGAATCTTGTCTACAATCATGTAGAATTTTAACTCTTTCTTAATCTTACAGAATTAATCTTAATAATTCAATAGATTCCCAATATAATTAATTTTTATCTTTTCCAAGTTAAAACATATCAAATATGTATATTTGTATTTATTACCATAAATTTTTAGCACTAAATTGAATTAAATCAATACAACCATCCTTTTTAATAAGTCTAACCCTCTAAATCAACACCATAACAATTAGTATTAAGTAAATTGATTCTAGCATAATCAAGGCCTATTCTATTATTAACTACCACTATACGTTAATTTTTCATCATCTATAATGATGATGGAATTTATGGAAGAATTCTATTTATTTTAGTCTTAGTTAAGATTTTATTATGTAAATTAAGGTTAATACGATCAATTATGAAGGTATTTTGTGCAAAAGGAAACATATAAATAATTTTTCCAGCATCTAATACTGCTTTTTGGAGTAAACTTCTGAAATTAACAAAGTTATTCAAATTAATCTTATTTTCATGATATAGATTTTATCTAATTCTCAAGATCATCTAATTTATGAATATAAGATTTTTTTGTTTTAAAATATTTTTTTACCAATTCAACCAATTTCTTATAGTTTTGTTAACTAGATTCAAAGAATATTTTTTCATAAAACTAAGGAAATAACTTCTTTATCAACTCCTAAAGAGTTGTTTTCTTCAATTTAATATAGACATGTAAGGGAATTAAGAAGTGTTCTTGAGTACTATATATATTCCTTCTAATAGTTGACTATAGAATAGATTAACCCTTGTTATTCTTGCTAAGTTCTTCTTCTATAGCTACTTTAATACTCTTATTAAAACGTTTATCCAAAATTTACATAGTTGGAATCCTATAAACATAGGTTTTTTTCCCTTTCAAGAGAGGAGGCATTGTTACATCCTCTGTATGGTATCCTATTTAGTAAAGGCAACTTTATAGTTGTTGGAATTTATTCTGATCAGTATGGTTAAAACCAGCATTATGATACTATCCTCTCTAAGAGACTCTTTGGAATATGTTTCATGCACCATACATCTTATAATTTATCTAGAAAATCTCTATAAAGTTTCCTATGAGTGTATGCTCTTAGTTAATTCCTTAAGGTAAAATTCTAATTTAACTCTTCCAGAGTATATTAAAATCCCTACTCCTTAATAAAATGATACAGAGACCAGTTATCAGCTCCTAAACTATTTACCTTTGGTTGGCTGACGATATTCAGATGGAAATATCTGTCCTTTTGAATATTTTAATTATTGGACAGAATGTGCATAGTTACATTAATGAGCATTATTTGGGCAATTTCCTACCATAAAGTATCTGCATATCCATTTCTTCCTAAATTCACTTGGAAATCTTTCATCATTTTCTCATTATTTTTTGCTTAAATTTCTCTTTCAAGTGTCTTTATTTCTTATATTTTCTACCATTTTTTTTCAAGATAGGTTGTTTATTTTTAGTATTAATAAAAAATAATGAGGGTGATGTTCGAGGTGGTATTAACAGATACATTTCTCTATAATTCATTACAAATATCATGTATCTCATAAAATCACCAAATTTACACCTACTTTGTGGTTTACCAAATCCAACTTTTTCATACCAATTACTTAAAAATGATACTGTAAAGTCAACAATAGGAAATTATTTTTCAAGGTATAAAATTACCTTATTCCAATTTTATCGATGAAGGATTTATCTAATATTCAATCTAACAGATCTATCTTTCTCAAATTCTTCTAAACTATATATTCTATTAAGTTTCTTTTGAACCTTTTCTTTAAACTGATACTCATATAGTCCATTATAACCAACATTTTTTATTAAAAATAAGGCTTTTTGATTAAAATCTTTAGTATCTTTAAAAGCTTTCTTTCTTCTTTCCTTTTAGGTTAAGAATGTTTGATCTTGATTTTTAGTTTATGCAGAGATTTGTAAGTCTTAAAAACCATGTGCAAATTTACAGTATTACTTCTTCATAATGCAATTACCCCTTAAATAGAATCGACAGTAGGATTCCTTTAAATGTTAAGTATCATGAATGAGAAAATGATGAAGTTTTCTTTGATTCTCTGGTTTTTCAATTGGGATGATTGTATATTTAGTTCGGAGTGATTATAGTTCTGCTTCTTGCTCCATTACTAATTGGTGATTATTATAATGAATCTTATTTCTTTTATATTTTTAACTAATTTTGACATAATTAATCCTAACATCAAAATCACATAAATTATTAATTGACAGATCATTTCATGAGGTCCCCTAAAAAATAGATTGAATCTTGAACAAGTTAATTATAGTGAGGGAATAACACCTTAATAACCTAAAAATGCAATGGGAATAATTCTGATATACCTCACAAGTAGCAATCAATACCTGCCAAGCACATTCGTTCCATCAATCTAAGAGAACTATCAAACAATGGATCCTTTCTTCCTACGATTATCCTAGTCCGAGGCCATTTCTGAGGCCAACTCTTATTTCCTATTCTCCCACCACAATCTTCCTCATTCAAAAATAAAGGGCTAGCATAAGGATTATACGAGTTCTTTTAATCACTTAAATATTCATGTAAACATAAAAGTAATAGATTAGGATGTAAAATTGGTTCAGAAAAAGAGTTAATAAGAGATGGAGAAAAATGTTTTCTTGTATCTAAGGCTGGATAAATCATTAATATTGAATGAATAGGATGTAAATTATACTTAAGTACCAATCCAGTCAATGCACAGGTTAAATTACCACCTGATGAATCTCCTACTAAGATAACCTTCTTTGGTCTAATATTACAATATTGATGTATTCTTTATGTGA
>CASCJZ010000466.1:0-30260 GCA_949152475.1 Terebella lapidaria
ATAAGTTATACATCTAATGCCACCTAAAAAATAAACTAAAAAAGAAGTCATTGAAGAACCACCAGTAGAAGAACCACCACCTATTCCTCCACATGAACTTAAAGGATATGGAAGGTTCTAGTACCATAGTGGAGCTATCTATTAAGGAAATTGGCATTTATTTAATGGAATTAAGATGAAACATGGAGAAGGTAAACTAGTAACTGGGTAGAATGCTGCTAAATTGGGTTATGAAACATATGTTGGTAATTGGTAGGAAGATAAAATGAATGGATATGGGGTTTATTAATATAGTGATGGTTCAGTTTATCGGGGTATGTGGAAAGACAATAAACACCATGGAAAAGGATAATATTAATTTCCTAATAGTACCATTTATTAAGGGTAATGGGAAGATCATCTGATGCATGGTAGTGGATTCTTTATTGATGCTAGTGGGAGAAAATGGTAAGGATAATACCGAAATGGTAGATTCTAATCAAGTAAACAAAAATAATTAAACTAATAAAAATCGTTAAAAGTTAAAACATCTCTTATTGTTACTCACATCAAAACACTCATTTTGAGTATACTGGAAAATCTAGGAAAAAGTGATAAAAAAACTTTAAAAGATAATATGGCACCATTTTTTGCTACTGGAGAAGCTATTAAAGAACTTGTAAAGGAACCCTATAGCAAGTTAGATGAAAGACCTCAAGAAAAATGGACAGATATTTTTACCCTACTTAAAATTGCAAAAATCAATGTTTTAACAAGAAAATCTGAATCCCAAATACTTGGATAAGAACGTATTATAGCTGAACAATTACAAGGTGCTGGCCAAGTTGTTGAGCTTATTAGTGCAAGAGATGAAAGGACCATCAAATGTGCTTTGATTAATATTGATTAAAATATTTGGGTGATTGGTGCTGTTGTAGATGAGGAAAAGAAGAAATGAAATGATTTTAACATCTTAGCAAGATAAAGAGTATTTTGTCAAAAATTGATCTATGGATAACATTATAATAGGAAATTTAACGATGTAAGAAAGGGCTGATCATCCTCACTATGCGGCAGTACACATTATGAAGGCACTTAAATGCTGTAAAGAATGTAGTGAAGATTCAGAGTATGCTAAGGCAGAAATATTTCAGTTAGAACTCAGGAAATAAACCCTTATAAATGAACTAAGGCACTTAAATAACCTTAGTGAGTAAACTGTAGAGGAATTACAGGGATAAATTACAGAGTTAGAAAGACTTATTATTGACCTAAAGGAAGAAAATGAAAAGTCATATGCTATGGGAATGACAGAAATAGATAAGATTATGGGAGAAAGGAAAAGATACGAAATAAAAACACAAGAAAGTATGCAATTGGAGCTACAGGTAGAACAATAGCATAATCAACAACTTAACCTGGAAGTTGAGCATTTAATGGAAAGAGTAAGGCAACTTCATAGAATCAACAATTAACTGATTTATAATTTTTGTAACTATTGATCAATTATCACTTATAATAGAATTATTCTGAGTGAAAGAATGAAGTTCTGATGATTTTATGGGTTATTAGTTTTTATTTAATTGAATATCTATGGTATAAGTTATATATTTATGCGAAATACGGATTCTATAGGGATGAACTAAACTGGACAGAGCTTTGGTAATAATCCTGCTTCCCTTAAAGGTAAACTACAAACTTTAGAGGTATTAGTCTTGCTATTAAGCAACAAATCAAGAATATTTCCAATGAACTCAATAACCACAAGAAAGAAGTTCAAATTCTCAGGAGTGAAAAAGATACCCTTGAATCAGTATTAACTATGAAAACTGCTGATGTAAAGAAAAGTCTATCCAATGAATTGGTTAGGATTGAAGAAGAAATGTATACAAATATCACTATAGTATAGGAAAAGACATTTCAACTTTCAAAAAGCAGAAAATAGTCGCATTCAGCAGCAAATCACCTCCTTAAAAGGAGAAAAAACAGCCTTACAGCAACAACTACTGGGACTCCAAAGGAGAATCACTGAATTAGAAATGCAAGTAGGGAGTGAAGGACAATGAATCATATATTCAACATCAATCATTCTTTAATAAAATTCATCATCATTACATTACAATTTCACTTGAATTAAAACAAGATGAAGGAGACTTCTCACAAAATTCTGAACTCAAAGGTGATGCCTTTATTCCTTTTGAAACCAGCACTTCCTTTGAGGCTACTAATGATGCAACTACTTCAGCTTCAGGGAAGCTGGTCTGCAGCCCAAGTTCGACCTCCTAAAGCAAAGGCTCTCATCCATAAATTAACATCAATATCATTTTCATTTATTACATCCCCCCATAAAACAGTTTATGCACCAAGGATCCTAGCTTGATCAATACCTGTTGGAAATAATTTCAAATCATAATATATATGTTTCCAAGTCTGATAAGAATGTACAGGTGATTTATGAGATTCTACATCACCAAAACCTTAATTCAAGTGAAGAATATCCTGATATGACAATATTACCTTACTTTCGAACATCTTAAGTACTAAATTAATACTTATTGGTACCTTCAGAGGCTTAAGCTTGCATTCCAGTATATTGTATGATATCATTTTAAGATTATGGAGAGCTAAGGGTACTATTTTCCCAGTAGATAACTTTTCTTCCTGAAGGTAATGATTGTTTAAGTTCATATCTCCAATATTTGGTAAGCTCGCTTTAATTTTTGATGTTATGTAGTTTCATAAAGGTCTTAATTTGTGGTTGTGCTCCCCAGCAGCTGGTATTAATATCCAACCCTCCTAAATGGAGATAAGATGAATATCTAAATATTGAATCTACTTCATGGAGTACCTCCTTTACTAATGTATATGCCTCTAACTTTGATATATCTAGAAGTTCTTTGTAGCTATCTGGGTTGCACTTTATTGATAAATTTTTCTTTGCCCATGTATCATTCATTAACCATGAACGAATTGATGAAGGAGTTGATATTTCTGGTATAATATCTACTCCATATTTTTTTGCTGTTTCTATCAAATCTTGAACAACTTCTACAGAATATATACTCTTTGAAGAATATGCTCCAGTTTTAGGTATTTCAGGATGAGATTGAATTCCTAAGGAAAAAGCTTCATTATCAACAAGATGCCAATGTAATTTATTAAGTTTAGCCTAAGGCATAACAGTAATAACTTCTTTAATTTTCTTGATAGAAATGAAGTGTTTAGCACTATCAATCATTATTCCTCGGTATTCAACAATAGGTTCATCTTCAATGAATCCTTCAGACAAATATCCATTATCTCTAATCATTTGGTAGATAGTCTAGAGAGCATAGATATATCCACTATATCCCTTAGTCACAATGGTAATTTAATGATTGATAATGATCGAGTATGCTTCTTCTTTGAGCATAGGTTAGAATCTGAGGACTATATTGATTGCTTATGATGCTTATTATTTACTGATTGGAAGACATTATTGATTATTATTAAGCCTGTTTTGAATGACTCTCAAGTAGAAATTAACATCAAAATTGATATTGTTTGGGATGACTTGAAGTAAACAACTGTTTTCAATCTTGATACCATACTCATTAGTTAAGTGTAGGAATTTAGGCTGGGGGAAAATATTCTCACTTTGAGTGAAGGCTAAAATGATTACCAATAAGAGATTTCTAATCATATCTTAATTATTTGTTAGATAATGGATAGAATCATCAATAAAGGATGTTCTTAATGGTCTCAGTCATTGATTTAGAATTTAAACTAGCACTAGCCTGTTTACTATCCAAATAGGTAACCATTCGATACCATAGTCCTAGTGTATTTTCTTCCTAAAAAAATTTCCCTCTTAAATATTTCTTCCAATCATCAATACCCTTCAATTCATAAGAGAACATTTTCTTATATAGATTCTCCTGTTATTTCTTCAGTTATTTCCATTATAAGCTCAGAATATTCCTAATTTAATTATTCTTACAGGTATCTTGTTGTTCAACTATGATTTTACAGGCTTGACTTAGAACTAAATGACCATAACCCATACAATTAGGTAATTTAGAGCTAATTAAATCCATTGCTAATTTAATACCTTATAAGACTCTTTTATGTTGTTCTGGAACATTAATATCAGCACTATTACCATTATTAGGATGCCCAGTATCATTTACTTGACCCCATTGAATTAGTACCTATGGAAGCTGTAGTACTTCCAGAATTACTACCAACATTTGAAACTTCATTCATTGGTCGTTTATTTCTCTTAAAACCAGAATGACTAGATTGTATATCTGTTGTAGAAACTGGCATAGGCATATTAGAGAAATTATAAGGTTAATTAGTAGTTTCAACTGAAGGTAATGCTTCTTCAAGAGAATTAATATGCTTATTATCAGCTACAGCTGGATTACCATCTGGATTGATTTTCAGCATAAAAAGTTCTAACCAATCTGCTCTTTGTTTAGGATCTTTAGTAAGCATTTTTTCTAATAAAGCTCTAACAAATGGAGATACTTCAAGAGGAAATGATAATTTTTGAGTATTAAGTACTTCAATTAATTTAGCAATTGAATTAGACATGAAAGGGCATTGTCCAAAAGTCATTTAATAGAGAACTACTCCTAATGACCAAATATCAGCTTTATTAGAATATACTTATCCTTTAATAACTTCTGGAGCCATATAAATAGGTGATCCAAGCATAGTTCTAGTCATTTCATCTGCTGATTCGAGATTCTTACAAAAACCAAAATCACCTAATTTAATAACTCCATCATGGAAGAAAATATTATCAGGTTTCAAATCTCTATGCATGATATTATACTTATTCAAGATTTTGAAGGCTTCTAATAATTCAGCAAAAATAACTAAGGCTTTTTTCTCAGGAAGTTTCCCTTCTTTACTGATAACTTGATCTAAAGTACCTCCATTACAATATTCATAGATAAAATAGAAATTATTACTAGTTTTAAGCATGTCATAATACTTAATAATGTGCTTATTGGATTCCACATTAGTAAGAATATTGATTTCATTGACTGTACACTCCTATAGTTTTTTATTTTCTCGGAACTTAGCAATAGGTATTACCTTAATAGCATATTCTTTTTGGTCTTTGTTGTTAACAGCCCGATAAACCTTTCCATAGACCCCTGATCCAATTTCTTCATAGAGAGCATAATTTTCAATGTACTTAACCATAACAACCAAACAGAAAATATTATATTTTTAAAAGTAAGAACATTTATTTACCTGATAAAGAATATGAAAAAACAAATATCTTATCTTGTAATAACAATACAATTTTATTATTTTAGCTTAACAAATTCTCCCTATATTATCATAACATTTAATAATTAATGATAGATAATTCTGAGACCAAAAAAGTGAGAAATAGTTACCCTCACCCCCTTAAAAATTAACAAAAAACTATTATTAAATTCAAACTCTAGCCCTCAACCATAAAGTAAAACAATTATTTAATTGAAAAATATCTCTCAAAATTGTAAATCTACGAAATTTACTAAAAGGAAGAAAAAACTTAAAGCTAAACGATTAGAAGTCTCACCCTAGACAAAAGCCATTGATTGCCTCCTGGAAGATAACTTTGAATAAGAAACTATAAAAGATTAATGGGGTAATTATCCACTTGTAGAAAGAATTAAAAGTAATAAGTGGGAAGTTAAATCATATTAAATCTCTAATTAGAGTCAAAATAAATTCAAAGTTAAGAATATTCATAAAATTGCATCATATCAACCTGAATAATAGATAGAAGTTCGTTATGGAAATAATTCATTAAGTCCATTAAAGATTAGATCAGCATTCAGTGAAGAGTACTATTCTGCTCCAAAAAAACCTTCTGATATAACTCCTTATCATTCACTAGTAAAAGTACTAGCTAAGAACAATTAAAAAAATTCGGAAATACCTCCTAAAAAAAGACAAAATTTATAAATTCCTATCAATTACATAGGAATGAACCCATAAAATGAAGAAAGGTATATCTGTTACAATAGTAGTAGCCTTGGCATTAGAGAACTAATAGCAAGACTAAAACTCAAAACAACTAATCCTCCACCTTAAAAAGATAGTCAACCTCACTAAGAAGCCTAAAGCAAAGTTTCATTATCTGCAAATAAAAGGATAAAATACCTCTAAAATCGTCCTGCTTATACTTATTGGTTAAGTAAATTAAAGGATAAGAAGAAAATACTGAGAACTAAGAATGTTGCAAGAATACCACCTAAAAATGATTTTAATAATCCTACCAAGGAGCTAAAAGTCTCATGAATTTAAGCATTGATTATTTTAAGTAGTAATTATTAATATTACGATAGCATCATTATGTTTTAAAAAATTCTCTGGAGCGTCTACTATTATTTGAGAGATGATTACTCCGCCCAAAATCAACAGAAATTAAGAATATATATTTATATTCTTCAGTTTGGGGGTCTACAATTAGGATAAATTGAAATAATAAATTATTCCATTAATAACTCATAGGAAATGGTTCATCCAAGCTAAGTAATAAATTTTTTATTCAAAATTATGTTGTTTTAAGCTTCTTCCAATCATAGTTCAAACTAATAATGTCTCAAGTCTCAGCTAAATTACCAAAAAATTATTCATATTCAATGGAAAATGAAATTTCTAGAATGACATCAGAATTTCTTCATCCATCCATAGATAATCTTCATTGATGAACTGATTCCTTGGTAAAGTGATGAACAAAGTCAAATGATAATTAGAAACCATTCATTATTAATGTAGGTGATAAGGTTATAGTAGTGTTGGTCCTGGTAGAATTAATTGTATTATGATTCAATTCATGATCAAGATGATACAAGTTGTTCTAAGAAAAGGTTGCAGTGGTGCCTAATGCTGTTGTTAACAAAAATGATCATTAGACAAAACAAGGGTATTATTCCTTGATGCCTGGCATGTAATTTGTCTAATGATTATAAGTTGTTTTTATTTAGGCGGAAAGCTTAATATTCCCGGCTTTTTCTTTAATTTAATTTTTGAAAAATACTAAGAAAATATAGACATAGACCAAATCTTAATAACAAAAATCATTATAAATATTATTTTCTAGATTAGTCAATGAATCCTCAGCTACTCCAGTGAGAAACTAAAAAGAATTGATCAACCCATTAAAAATCAATAATTTTAGATTCTTTATATAATGGACGATCTAGCCATCAAACAGCAATAGTATATGTTAGTGTTTATGAATATAGTAGATCCATTATCTTAATCTTTAGTGAAATATATTATAAATATAAAAAATTTCAATTTTACTATAAAAGTTCAGATATGAGCAAGTAACAACTGCTCTAAAGCTAAAAGTGACAACTGTAATTGTTAAATAGGAATGAGAAGACTCGAAATACCACTACTGAGAGCCAAATTTCTTCAAAGGAGATTTAGAAGATTAAGAATGTTCGGTTACTTGGGAACATCTTAGGAAAAGATTTCACTGAAGCTATTATCTTCATTTTTAGATAGAGAACCAACATTTAGAGCTCTATTGATCTGTGTAATTAGCATAAGCTAACTAATCATTAAGATTATGAGTGGTGAATATGATTTTTAGGAATTTTGTAAAAAAATGGAAAAAAACATGTAAATTCAGAATGATGGATAGCTAAACAGGTCGCAACCTGCAGATGAAAAAAAGTTGGAGACAATGGTTAGGGAGAAAGTATAGGCAGTAAGGGAAAGAGTCAACAAATAAGTGTTGATGGATTAATACTAATTAGGGATATAGGCTGAAGGGAATAAAATAATGGAGAGAAAATGTATGGATCTACTCTGGATGCTTAGGTAAATAAATTGTTGCTATTTAATATAATGTATATTGAGTTTTTATTAAATTAATTATTAAAAGCAAAGATGGAGAAAAGCAATTAAGCTCCGGAACAAGACCCTAAAACTAATGTGTACTTCCATTATCGTGTCCAGGAAACCAACTAGTTTTACCATAAAGTCCCATAATGCGCGGATCATCCTCTCCGAGGTGAAATCAACCGCTAAACTTATGGTGATGATGATCAACAAAAAAATGATTCACCTGTTTTAGGTATTAAAGGTAAAGGATAAAAAAAACCAGAGAAAATCATGAAGAAATCTATGGACAAGTCTTCAACCTATACTCCAGTTGTGTTCCAGACAAAAGTTGAGGATAAAAATTTCTAAGATAAATTTTAAACTATACCTCAAGGAAATGCTATTATTGAAGAAGTTATTCCATATAAATTAGAAGATAAATAAAAAAAAATGAATTTACTGCAGGGGATAAGACAGAATTCATTTATGACAGCCAACCTCTTTGAAAAGGAAGTTTTTGAAAGTGGTCAGGTCGGCAAAACAGGAGTTACTAGTTAAAAAATTTAATAGAAGTAACTGATTCTTCCAAATAGCCAAGAAGGTAGATTTGATAGAAGCAAGTACTCCAACAATCACAACGAATATGAAGATGAAATCACTAAAAATAAGAAAGGTTTAGCTAATATCAGTCTTAAAGTCAAAGGGGTAGTACAAAAATATTCGAAAGAAAATAATTCAATTGGGCAAACTTATAAAGAAGTTTCTGATAAAGTGTTAATATAGAGCAATGAATAAATCAAAGATTTGGTAGGAGAGTAATTTCTATCTATATTTTAGAAATTATACAAAAGAACAAAAAAATATTAGGAGAAGAGTCTATGATGCATTAAATGTTCTAATATCTGTTACCATTCTTGGTAAGAGTGGAAGACACGTGATAGCATCAGAATGGACACATCATCATGGGAAGAAGTTATGCAAACACTGGAATACCATCAGATCGATGGAAGCAGAAATAGCTAACATTGAAAAAGTTTGTAGTATAAGAGAGAAGGTTCTGTATGAAGCTCTTGCTAAATATGAAAAGATATCATCACTACAAAGACGTAACAGTATAAAAGTAAGTTATCATGATATTAATTATAGAACTTATCCAGGCAACCAGAATCAGAAATAATAAGATTTCCATTCATCCTCATACCTCACAGTTATAACCCAGTATTAATATGTACAATGATAGATTGAAATTGAAATGTTAAGGGAAGGGAATATTGAGACCATCATTCTGAGGGGTAAGAACATGAAGCTGTACTCAGATGTGGATGTGGTTTTCAAGATGAATTTGGAAAAATACCAAGATCCAAAGGATACTAAGTAGGTAATCCTAAGACTAAGGGAAATCACTAGTGGAATTTCCTTCCAGATGAATCAACTATAAGAACTTGATAAATTGTAGGTTGGTCAGTATATAAACTAGGAAAACAAGTGATATTTTTTATTCCCCACAGAAATTCATTTCATTTTCAGTTAATATTTAGGAATAGGGTTAATACCTTGAAAATATTATTCTTTGATAAATTCCCATTGATCCAATCATATTGTAACCAGTTTCAGGGATCTAGACTAAAATATTGAATGTTTTCTTGGGACATAGAGATAATTATTGTATTAAGTTCTTCTAATAAGCTTATTCTAGCTCCTTCAAGCTCTTATTCAATGATTTTATGTGCTTATTTCTTCAGTTCATCAATAATGGTGGTAAGTCTGCTTATTTAACGCCTGTATTTTCTAAACTTACTAGAAGATATTACTAGTGAATACTACGGATTTCTTATGTACTGCCACTCCCGAATTTCATTCTCATATCATCAATTTTCTTTTCCAACTCAATTATAATGTTGTCTTTATTCCTTATTTCCCTTTGAGCATTTAAATGTTAAGTTTAAAGGTCTTGCTTCAATGCATTAAGTTAATGTTTTAATTTTGTATTCTTGAGATAGTTATAGATTATACTTCTTGTGTTTGTTTTTCCCTGATTCCTTAATATTATGCACATTTATTATTAAGTCTATTGATTTCCCTTTTATAGTCTTACTCAAGTAAATTTCTATTTCCAGTCTCAGATTGTCTTTTAAGGGCTTCAATATCTATTTTTAATCGTCTATTTTAGGAAATAACTTGATTAAGTTTAGATTAGAGTTATTATTTTTCTTCTTCCAATCTGGAAGTGATTTTATTCAATTCTTTGGTAGTTCTTTGTGGATGTTCTCTTTGGTTTCCATAATACCTATTATAGAGCCATTAATAATTTCTCTATATTTTGAAGTTTAATTACCCATAGATAATAAAGATCTTTAGACTTCATTTCTAAGGAATTTAAGACTTGATCATGGTTAGTACAGTCTATTTGACATCGGTGATTAGAGGGTAAATTTTCTTTCTGAAACATTCGAACACTTTATATACCGTTAAGATAATATTTAGATGACTAATATTAGATTATTAAGAAAAAACTATTAAAAGTTTTATAATGATAGAAAAACCCTATAAAAGGTTCAATTTTGAGAAAAATGATGAGTTAAATTAATTTAGACTATTCTTATCTTAAAAAACTAATTTTTTACTCTACAATAGCAGTAACCCGATATTACCAAAAATTGTTTATTGTTAGGATTATAACTCATCTTTTTCTGGCAGTTGCCTAAATTCATGACATACATAGTTGATGCAATGGATATATCAATTAACTAAGATATACATGTAATTATATAAGTCTAATTAAATTATGTTGATTGGGTATTTCATCAATGATTATATTAATCTTCTGGTTCTACCAACACATTGACAGTGTGTTCTCGCTGTTAGGGGATAGGGTGCTCTCTCTGTTAGGGGTTTTCTTCTTTGGGTGCCTGTGGCTCCTCATCTTCTTCTTCTCTCATGCAACATCTTTTCCAGACTGTCCTTGTAGCATATAGCAAGCAAAAGGTGAATACTATGAATAAATATTGACTTACATGCTAAACCAAAGACTAGACCCAAAATCATAAGCAACCAAGTCAAAAACTAAGTCTGATCATCTTCTTCAATGGGCTGCTTTAAGCATTTGTAACCACTGTTATCCAGGCTATACCCGTCTTAACACAAGGAACATCGGTTGTTTTCAGAGCACTAGTTGCAGAAGGAAATGTTGCAGCTAATGCACTGCTCAGTAGCATTATTGATGCTTTTAGAACTTGGACAGGTGCAGCTTCCATTCAAAACCTAAAAGCCAGACTAGCAAGAAATACACTCATTCTCATTATCACAAAGGAGGCAGTATGATACATTGCAAAGAATACAAACTCCAGGACCAGGTTGCTTTGGATTGATATACAAGATATAATCATCATCACATTGTGCACAATAATCAGCAACATTGCACTGTGTACAATTAGCATTATGACAGGATACACAATTACCAGTAGTTTAACTCCGAGTAAATAGAAAGGGACATTCACATATATTAATGTTCCAGACAAAAGTTGGCTAGCAAAGAGCACAAATATCTGCTCTATCACATCTTTAGCAATCAGTAGCATTACAAGAGACACAATCTCCAGTTGTGTTACTTATAGTTCTACCGGGATCACACACACATGTATTATTGCCTAATAAGGTGAATCCTGTTTTGCAAGCAGCACAAGTATCTGTGATATCACATCTTTAGCAATCAGTAACATTGCAAGAGACACAATCTCCAGTTGTGTTACTTATAGTTCTACCGGGATCACACACACATGTATTATTACCTAATAAGGTGAATCCTGTTTTGCAAGCAGCACAAGTATCTGTGATATCACATCTTTAGCAATCAGTAACATTGCAAGAGACACAATCTCCAGTTGTGTTACTTATAGTTCTACCGGGATCACACACACATGTATTATTTCCCAAGGTGAATCCTGTTTTGCAAGCAGCACAAGTATCTGCGGTATCACATCTTTGGCAGTAGTTTATATTACAAGAGACACAATCTCCAGTTGTGTTACTTATAGTTCTACCGGGATCACACACACATGTATTATTTCCCAAGGTGAATCCTGTTTTGCAAGCAGCACAAGTATCTGTGATATCACATCTTTAGCAATCAGTAACATTGCAAGAGACACAATCTCCAGTTGTGTTACTTATAGTTCTACCGGGATCACACACACATGTATTATTTCCCAAGGTGAATCCTGTTTTGCAAGCAGCACAAGTATCTGCGGTATCACATCTTTGGCAGTAGTTTATATTACAAGAGACACAATCTCCAGTTGTGTTACTTATAGTTCTACCGGGATCACACACACATGTATTATTTCCCAAGGTGAATCCTGTTTTGCAAGCAGCACAAGTATCTGCGGTATCACATCTTTGGCAGTAGTTTATATTACAAGAGACACAATCTCCAGTTGTGTTACTTATAGTTCTACCGGGATCACACACACATGTATTATTTCCCAAGGTGAATCCTGTTTTGCAAGCAGCACAAGTATCTGCGGTATCACATCTTTGGCAGTAGTTTATATTACAAGAGACACAATCTCCAGTTGTGTTACTTATAGTTCTACCGGGATCACACACACATGTATTATTTCCCAAGGTGAATCCTGTTTTGCAAGCAGCACAAGTATCTGCGGTATCACATCTTTGGCAGTAGTTTATATTACAAGAGACACAATCTCCAGTTGTGTTACTTATAGTTCTACCGGGATCACACACACATGTATTATTTCCCAAGGTGAATCCTGTTTTGCAAGCAGCACAAGTATCTGCGGTATCACATCTTTGGCAGTAGTTTATATTACAAGAGACACAATCTCCAGTTGTGTTACTTATAGTTCTACCGGGATCACACACACATGTATTATTTCCCAAGGTGAATCCTGTTTTGCAAGCAGCACAAGTATCTGCGGTATCACATCTTTAGCAATCAGTAACATTGCAAGAGACACAATCTCCAGTTGTGTTACTTATAGTTCTACCGGGATCACACACACATGTATTATTTCCCAAGGTGAATCCTGTTTTGCAAGCAGCACAAGTATCTGCGGTATCACATCTTTGGCAGTAGTTTATATTACAAGAGACACAATCTCCAGTTGTGTTACTTATAGTTCTACCGGGATCACACACACATGTATTATTTCCCAAGGTGAATCCTGTTTTGCAAGCAGCACAAGTATCTGCGGTATCACATCTTTGGCAGTAGTTTATATTACAAGAGACACAATCTCCAGTTGTGTTACTTATAGTTCTACCGGGATCACACACACATGTATTATTTCCCAAGGTGAATCCTGTTTTGCAAGCAGCACAAGTATCTGCGGTATCACATCTTTGGCAGTAGTTTATATTACAAGAGACACAATCTCCAGTTGTGTTACTTATAGTTCTACCGGGATCACACACACATGTATTATTTCCCAAGGTGAATCCTGTTTTGCAAGCAGCACAAGTATCTGCGGTATCACATCTTTAGCAATCAGTAACATTGCAAGAGACACAATCTCCAGTTGTGTTACTTATAGTTCTACCGGGATCACACACACATGTATTATTTCCCAAGGTGAATCCTGTTTTGCAAGCAGCACAAGTATCTGCGGTATCACATCTTTGGCAGTAGTTTATATTACAAGAGACACAATCTCCAGTTGTGTTACTTATAGTTCTACCGGGATCACACACACATGTATTATTTCCCAAGGTGAATCCTGTTTTGCAAGCAGCACAAGTATCTGCGGTATCACATCTTTGGCAGTAGTTTATATTACAAGAGACACAATCTCCAGTTGTGTTACTTATAGTTCTACCGGGATCACACACACATGTATTATTTCCCAAGGTGAATCCTGTTTTGCAAGCAGCACAAGTATCTGCGGTATCACATCTTTAGCAATCAGTAACATTGCAAGAGACACAATCTCCAGTTGTGTTACTTATAGTTCTACCGGGATCACACACACATGTATTATTTCCCAAGGTGAATCCTGTTTTGCAAGCAGCACAAGTATCTGCGGTATCACATCTTTAGCAATCAGTAACATTGCAAGAGACACAATCTCCAGTTGTGTTACTTATAGTTCTACCGGGATCACACACACATGTATTATTTCCCAAGGTGAATCCTGTTTTGCAAGCAGCACAAGTATCTGTGATATCACATCTTTAGCAATCAGTAACATTGCAAGAGACACAATCTCCAGTTGTGTTACTTATAGTTCTACCGGGATCACACACACATGTATTATTTCCCAAGGTGAATCCTGTTTTGCAAGCAGCACAAGTATCTGCGGTATCACATCTTTAGCAATCAGTAACATTGCAAGAGACACAATCTCCAGTTGTGTTACTCATAGTTGTTCCATTATCACACTCACAAGTTACATTATTATTGGCTAGACTGAATCCAGATTCACAATCACTACAGACATCCTTTTAAGAGCACGATAAACAGTTGCTGATGCTGCAATGAATATAAAGTCGAACATTGCTGTCATAGGAACCAGTAATCACATAAGAATCAGTGAGATCACACCTAAAAACGGTGTTAGTTGCTTCATCATACTGTTATAATTACTCATAAGTAGATCCATTTTTTTAGAACAGAATTGCTTGATTTCCACCAACACAGGCCAAAATATATTGGTGATCCCTTGAAATAACGACACCATAGACAGAAGTTGAGAATGATAATGTCTGAATAAGGACAAAATTAGTTGCACCAATCTCATAGATGTAGACATTGTCATCCCAAGAAGCTGCTACAATATATTTGTGGTCATCAGTTATGTCTACCTTGTACACAATAGTAAATACGTTTGTTAAATTTTGAAAAGTGACAAATTAAGTTCCATCATGCTTGTAAATATAAATTTGGCCAGATCCGGTAGAAATCACTAAGAATTGATGATCTTGTGTCAGTTTAACTGAATAAGGTTTATTCACAGGTATAGTTTGTTCTAGTGTTAAATTGGAACCATAAATATAAGTTTAGTTACAATTCAAGCAGGCCACAGCTAAGAACTGATGGTCATCAGTCATCATAACATCATACACAACAGTATTTGAATAAGTCAAAATCTTAACAAGTTCATAACTGGAGCTGATGTTGTTCCAATTATGAACTGTGGCCTATTTATTATAGTTTCCCAATATGATATATTGGGCATTATTAGTGATGTATACACTGTATATTCTTGAGCTGGTGGAAATACTCTGATTAAGATTCCACCCACTTTGATTTTAAGTGTATACATAAGCAGTATTATCCCAGGAGCCAGTGACCAATATCTAATTTGTGTTGGTCATCTTGACTCCAAAGATAAAGCTTCCAGCTTCAGTGAGGTTTTGACTATATTTGTAGAGGCTACTGGCTGGACATGCTAGGATTAGTATGATAAGCAGAGGTAGTGTCTTCATTGGAGATATGATAATATAATAGAGTGATATTAGTTATATAATAATACAAAATCAATAAACTACCAGACTGCATCATGGATAAATCATAGGAGCAACACCACAGATAATAATCCTGTTGGACTGGATCTCTAAGTGAAATGATGTTACTGATCAAGATGCAAATTTAGGCTGTTTGGCATCATGCTCAGCATCTATAAAATATAATAGGTCACTTCTAAGAACAACGAGCATAAACATATTAAAGCTAAATTAATGAGAGTATATTCTCATCAAAGCAATCACGTATAGTTAATTGAGAAACTTTCTTAGGAAAATTTAATGCGGAACCATCTACTATTTTACCGCTTGCAATTAATCCTAATTTACACTTTCCATGTGATCTTGCTTAACACAGCACCCAGGTTAACATCATCTCTATATTAAAAAGAGATCAGAAGAAATAATATCCTCTCCAATGAAAAATGGAACTTTTAGAAGTGCAAAGTTGATCGTTGGTGGTTTATTGGTTGAAATATCTTTTTCTGAGATTTTAGATTGTTATATTTTGATAATAATGTCTTAAAACCTTGTTTTTTATTTATTGCCTGAATATTGTAATTATTAAGGATGTGAATAGATAAAATTTATTGGATTTATCATATCTGAATATCAGATATTTTAAATTAACTAACAACAAATGACTGAATTGTTGATTGATGGACTAACTGGAGAACTAATAGGAGGACCCCAAACAACAACTCAAACTGTCACTGGTGGCAATTATGGCGGCTATCAAACCACAACAAGTACACCAATTTCTTAATATAGCCACTCAAAATTATGTGACTAATACAACCAACCTCCAACAACCAACTTCATACTATACTGGAGCAGGATATACAGGAACAGGTGCAACACATTCTCAATACACAGGTCCTGCTACTTCAACTTATGTGACTCAACAGCAACAACAACAACAATCTCAGATTGTCAATACTGTAGTGAATATGGGAACAGAAGTTATTAAAGGAGAAAGTAGAATAGAATATGTTCCTTTTGAAAAGAAAGTTGTTGAATATAGGGATGAAGTTAAAGTTGAGCAGAAACCTATTACAAGAAAAATTACTCAGTATAGATAAGAAAGAGTAGTTGAAAATGTACCAAAGGAAGTAACTAAAGTTGACTATTATGCTATTGAATATCTTAGACAATACATTCCTCAAGTAATTCCTGAGAAAACTGTTGAATATGTTGCAAAGGAAAGAAAAGTCAAAAAGTATGACTACATACCAGTAGAAAGGTACAATAATATCATATTTCAGACAAATAGTGCATTATCCTGAGCAACCATTGGAAGCTGAAACCTATCAAGCACGGGGTGGATATCAAACAGGTTACCAGACAGGATATCAAACTAATACCAATTATGTCCCAGCTGAAACTGTAACTTATGGAACACAGGGCTATGTTCAACCAAGTGAAACAGTTGTCTATCAAAGTGGAGCAAACTATACTCAAGGTACTACTGTTCAGCCAGGATATGCTTATACAAGTTAATATGTGCCTGCTCAAACATATGGGACAACTGTGCAGAATTCCAATGCTCAGTACTATAGCAGTGGAGCTGGAGGGAAACATTAGACATATGTGACTGATACTTACCAGACTGGAGGAAATCCCACCTATGCTGAAGAAGTCGTTAATTATGGAACAGAGAATTATAGGAGGTGATATGCTAACCATTATCATTTAGATAAAAATCATAATTCAATATAAATAAACTATTGAGGTAAAAACATCAAAAAATAATTGATTTTCCAAGATTTATTATGTTCCAATTGCTCTTTGCTCTTTCAATTAGGAAGTAAGAGTGAGTATTCAATAATTTTCTGAAAGGCAAAAATTCTCATTCAAACTTTAATACTACTAATTCTATTGATTTATAATTTTACTGTAAATAATCTTAAGAATAGTGCTAGAGATTAATTAAAAATCTTTGAGAATGGATCATTGGAATTTTACCAGCTACTGAGTATTTGTATACAAGGGGTTTAGTGAAATACATAAAAAGATGTTAGTATATGGATTAAATATCTTTGTACTGATTAAAGCCATAGTATTATTCATTTTGATCACTATGATATGATCTAATACAAGCTTTCTCTAAAGTAAGGCAGGTTAAATTTTGCCTAGATAGAATTCCCATCAGAACATCATATGGAATAAAGATTAAAGAAAATATTATGTTTACTATGAGTCAATCATTTTCTGTTAGAAGTTGATTTGAGGATGACAACAGTTTTGTTTAAAAGATTAGAATAACTGTTTCATTATTTCATTCATAGTCGTTTTATTAAGATCTAAGTTTCTCTGAAAAGTTTCTTCATTTATTTTCTAAATTCCTTTAGTTCTTTCGTCATTCAATCAACTAATTTATTTTATTGAACTTTATATTTTTGTTAATTTTCCCATTTTATTAATCTAGTGTTTAACTCTTTAACTTATGCTTCAGATATTTTTGGATGATTAATAAGTGTCAGAATAGGCATCCAAAGGGTTGCTTGAGCTCTCTTAACGACTTTTATTTTCAATATTCTAAATAATTATTCGATATGTGAGCTCTCCACTGGCTTAAATATTTTGTCCATTATTTTTCCCGCTCTTAATCGTCTTCTTATAGAAGCTTAACAATAAGTTTAGATAAATTTGCTTAAGGAAAATGAAAAGTTCAATTAAGCAATAAATAGTTTATAAGGATGAAAATTTATCATTAACGATCAAATATTAGTTCAAACAGTTAGAATACAAATACAAAAATTATGTCTACAAGAATTAGTAGACAATATTTATCCCTCAACAGAGAAATTGGGCTGCTGTTAATTAAATAATCAATCTTAAGCATCAAAATTAGAGCTATTATATTCAACAATACTCCAGAAATCTTTTCCTTCATCTTACAAATACTTCATTTAAACATAAATATTAGCCAACTTATCTTTCATTTTCTTTATAAATTAATTTAATGTTTAATTTTACTTTTTTGACACTAGTACTGAAGATGATGAACTCTAGAACAAGTAAGTATAAGCTATGAGGAAGAAAAAATAGTAAATTGAATTGTATAAGTAAGTCAAAGATTTATATATCTAGTAATAATTTTCAAATGGCATAAAATAGCCCTTTAACTGCTAAATCTGGATACATGGCCAGTGGAGAAGGCAGAGATAAATAAATGAATCAACTAGCTAAGTAACATGTGACAAATTTATGAATGGTTGGAAGAATCAGAATAGATAAGGGAACAAAGGATAATGAAAATGGCGGAATAATTTAAAAAATTGTAAAGAAAAATGGATAAATCAATTAACTAAAGGAATCAACAAAGTAAACCATAGAAGAATTAGGAACTAAATATGTTTAGATGATAAAGATAATATAGGCTACAAAAGTGTTTAGAACCCTAAGCAGACCTTTCAAACAAGAATAACATTGTCTTCAAGAATACTTCAGTTCATTGGTAATTATAAAGAACTGTAAAGTTAATTTCACCTTTGGCTAGAATTACTTCAGGAAGAAAATTCCTTTTATTACCCAAGGCTAAATTTGTCATAATAAAACAGGGTCCAACTTAGACTGAATGCTAGTCAAGTTTTCTGGTGCCTAAAATTTTAAAATCAAAAGGATTTGAGATCAGCACTAGCTAGACTGATTGGAGGGGGGTTGGTTATTTCTTTCATTTGGATTGATGGGAAATAGCATTTGCAAGAGCTTATGTCTAATTATACATATAATATATCCAGGCTTAAAGGTGAAGTTTAACAATAACGGCTGTTCCTTTCAAATAGCTAACTTTGGAGATTGAAAATGATACTACTAGTTCCTTTTTTACAACCAATCTTTTGTCGCTTAAATTTAGTCTCTAACTCTTATTATTTAATAATGACGGTTAAATTGTAAATTGCAGTCTTGAAGCTGAAACTTTAAATAGTTGTTGCTGAGTCTATTCTTTCTGTTTGAGTAAATTTTTTCCTTTTTATCATTTTTGTGCTTCAAGCAGTTATTCTTAACTTTCATTCATTTCAGTGGTAATGCCAGTAGTGGTTTGCTAATTTTGATTAAATTATGTCTTTTCCTTTGGTTCACTATCTGTTTGCTCACTTATTACCTGAATAGTTTTATTTTCAGATCTTTATGTTGATCAAATATCATTAACAATTTTCCTTGGTGCATGCTAGTACTTTGAGCTTATTTCATGCTTACCCCTTCAGAAGTATATTGGAATTCTTAAATATAAGTGAACTAATGCGATTGTGGAGTTTTTAAAACATGGGAAAAAAATAATGTTGGTAAATATTTATGTCTTTGCAACAATTAAAACTGAGTTGATTCTTGCAGTATCTTCTTCTCCAGTGTCTGCTCAACCGATTAATGTGTGATTTGATATTAGATACTAGGAGGATGATGGAGAAGCTAATAAATAAATTCAGTCAAAAAATATTCAGAAAAATTCAAGTTTGGCTTCAATGTTCTTGGAACAGGTTAGATATGGGACTAAGAATATATTTACAATGAGAAACAATCATTGAAAATTCATCTTCTTCCCTATAGTTAAATTAAACCTTATCCATCAATTTAAAGATTGGTATAATTCCAAATATATAACTCTTATGAAACAACTCTCAGCCACCCAGCCAGAAAATAAAATAAAGTTTATAAATGCCTTAAACAAGCCTTAGCAATCTTGGCCAGGTAAATTAAAGCCCTAACAGAGCAGTGATGAAAAAATATGTTTATTTAAAGGCAGATGGACTCCTAATGAAATAGTCAAGTACATTTCATTTCTAAAAGCCAATTTACACATTTGTAGGAGCATAAAACTTAAAAAATCTGCAAAGATTTTCAAAAAAATGGCTGAATAACTTTAAACCAGGACTAATCTTCAATGTAGAAGCCATCACCAAAAGATTTTATCTCTCTTTTAAACCTAGGAAGCCTATCTCGAGTACTAAACAACTAAGTTTGATCTTTCAGTGCATAATATTCAGAAAAGTGTGCCTGTAAATCATGAGTCCAAGACATTAACCACTTTTCAATAAGAATCTACTTAGAATACCCATTTTGAAGCTGAAAATTCTGCTGAGATTAGACCCTTAGTTTCTGGTGTAGTTTATTGCTAATTGGATGATTTAATTTCCCTCCCATGTGAGCCGGAAGATAGTTTTATAGAAGAATTCAAGACAGAGGCTAAAATTGAAGCTGAATGGAAAGGTGAGCAAGATAAGTCCCTGCTTCAAACACTCCTGGGCAATGATATCCAAACTTTCTCAGACTGAGATTTATATAACTTTCATTATGAAACAAATCACTTATAAAATAGCTTAATCAGTTTTTCCATATTTTTGCAATATCTAATTCTTCATAAAATTGCATTATCATATTGGCTCCTCTCAATTATGCTCCCATCATAAATATCATGTCGTGAATACAGTACCTGATCATAATAGTACCATTGCCTGCACCATGCGGCAATCTTGATTCTTTATATGGATATAATATGTATGTATGTAATAGTACCAAAGTCATTGTTCTAGCTGTGAAACTCAGTCTTTTTAGATTTTAATAATTCGGTTAAGAAAACCATTTAACCTTTCCAAGCCTGCCTAAATTGGGTGGTTAATAATTAGATTCACTTCTTGTATTAATTAGGATTATGATTTGTGTATCACTGTTAATGGTTTTGGACTTAGTGATTTGAAGAGATTTGGTGAGTTGGAGAATTTTTAGTTCAACTATTTTGAGACATCAACTTTTCAGAGCCAATTCTTAAACATTTTTTTGGTTAGTAAGTCAAGCCTCTTGTGCGTGGCTAATACTTGATGTGTGAGTAATCTTAAATATTCGTCAATCAATCATGTCCGACTGATCACCATTCATGGAATATCATTGAGCGATTGAGATAAATGGGTTTCATTAAGCTTTTAGATATTTCTATCCCAATATTTAGATCGTAAGAAATTTCAATATTTCTTTTAAAATCTGGTGAATTGAAGATGCTTTGAAATAAATCTTAAAAAAGGAAATGGAAGAAACTCTGAAGTTTCTTTAGCTATTTCTTGAACTATAAAAGGAGGTTTTGATATTGTCTCTCTGTTAGATAGATCTGGATGTTTATCCTCTCATCTAAATAATTCTATCGCTCCATCTTTAGCTGAAGACCTCGAAACTAATTTTCTCAAATAAAATCTTAAAGATCATCAAGTTGAGCTGCAGAATGATCAGTATAGTTAGGATTATTATTCACAACAGTTATCAATAAGCTGAAACCATTAACTTTAAAATAAGTTTTCCGATATTAACCCAAGATAGTTTATTGTAGGATTTTAACTCATCTTTAGACTATCCCAGTTGGCAGTTGCCTAAAGTCACAGTAGGCATAGTTGAAGCAACTATATATCAATTTGTAATTATATAAGTCTTGATAATTAGATTATGCTGATTGGATATTTCATCAATGATTATATTAATCTTCTGGTTCTACCAACTCATTGACAGTGTGTTCTCGCTGTTAGGGAATAGAGTGCTCTCTCTGTTAGGGGTTTTCTTCTTTGGGTGCCTGTGACTCCTCATCTTCTTCTTCTCTCATGCAACATCTTATCCAGACTGTCCTTGTAGCATATAGCAGGCAAGAGGTGAATACTATGAATAAATATTGATTTACATGCTAAACCAATTACTAGACCCAAAATCATCGGCAACAAATTCAAAAACTAAGTCTGATCATCTTCTTCAATGGGCTGCTTCAAGCATTTGTAACCACTGTTATCCAGGCTATACCCTTCTTAACACAAGGAACATCGGTTGTTTTCAGAGCACTAGTTGCAGAAGGAAATGTTGCAGCTAATGCACTGCTCAGTAGCATTATTGATGCTTTTCGAACTTGGACAGGTGCAGCTTCCATTCAAAACCTAAAAGCCAGACTAGCAAGAAATACACTCATTCTCATTGTCACAAAGAAGGCAGTATGATACATTGCAAAGAATACAAACTCCAGGACCAGGTTGCTTTGGATTGATATACAAGATATAATCATCATCACATTGTGCACAATAATCAGCAGCATTGCACTGTGTACAGTTAGCATTATGACAGGATACACAACTATCGTTGCTCAGAGAAAAATTAATAGGACATTCACATTTATTATTGTTCCAAACAAAAGTTGGTGAACAGAGAGCACAAGTATTGGCTCTATCACATCTTTTGCATAATAAAACATTACAAGAGACACAATCTCCAGTTGTGCTACTTATATTTCGACCGGGATCGCACACACATGTATTATTTCCCTAGGTGAATCCTGTTTTGCAAGCAGCACAAGTATCTGTGATATCACATCTTTAGCAATCAGTAACATTGCAAGAGACACAATCTCCAGTTGTGTTACTTATAGTTCTACCGGGATCGCACACACATGTATTATTTCCCTAGGTGAATCCTGTTTTGCAAGCAGCACAAGTATCTGTGATATCACATCTTTAGCAATCAGTAACATTGCAAGAGACACAATCTCCAGTTGTGTTACTTATAGTTCTACCGGGATCGCACACACATGTATTATTTCCCTAGGTGAATCCTGTTTTGCAAGCAGCACAAGTATCTGCGCTATCACATCTTTAGCAATCAGTAACATTGCAAGAGACACAATCTCCAGTTGTGTTACTTATAGTTCTACCGGGATCGCACACACATGTATTATTTCCCTAGGTGAATCCTGTTTTGCAAGCAGCACAAGTATCTGCGCTATCACATCTTTAGCAATCAGTAACATTGCAAGAGACACAATCTCCAGTTGTGTTACTTATAGTTCTACCGGGATCGCACACACATGTATTATTTCCCTAGGTGAATCCTGTTTTGCAAGCAGCACAAGTATCTGCGCTATCACATCTTTAGCAATCAGTAACATTGCAAGAGACACAATCTCCAGTTGTGTTACTTATAGTTCTACCGGGATCGCACACACATGTATTATTTCCCTAGGTGAATCCTGTTTTGCAAGCAGCACAAGTATCTGCGCTATCACATCTTTAGCAATCAGTAACATTGCAAGAGACACAATCTCCAGTTGTATTACTCATAGTTGTTCCATTATCACACTCACATGTATTATTACCTAATAAGGTGAATCCTGTTTTGCAAGCAGTACAAGTATCTGCGCTATCACATCTTTAGCAATCAGTAACATTGCAAGAGACACAATCTCCAGTTGTGTTACTTATAGTTCTACCGGGATCGCACACACATGTATTATTTTCCTAGGTGAATCCTGTTTTGCAAGCAGCACAAGTATCTGCGCTATCACATCTTTAGCAATCAGTAACATTGCAAGAGACACAATCTCCAGTTGTGTTACTTATAGTTCTACCGGGATCGCACACACATGTATTATTTTCCTAGGTGAATCCTGTTTTGCAAGCAGCACAAGTATCTGCGCTATCACATCTTTAGCAATCAGTAACATTGCAAGAGACACAATCTCCAGTTGTATTACTCATAGTTGTTCCATTATCACACTCACATGTATTATTACCTAATAAGGTGAATCCTGTTTTGCAAGCAGTACAAGTATCTGCGCTATCACATCTTTAGCAATCAGTAACATTGCAAGAGACACAATCTCCAGTTGTATTACTCATAGTTGTTCCATTATTACACTCACAAGTTACATTATTATTGGCTAGACTGAATCCAGATTCACAATCACTACAGACATCCTTTTAAGAGCACGATAAACAGTTGCTAATATCACAATGAATATAAAGTTGAACATTGTTATCATTTGAACCAGTGATCACATAGGAATCAGTGAGATCACACCTAAAAACAGTGTCAGTTGCTTCATCATACTGTTATAATTACTCATAAGTAGATCCATTTTTTTAGAACAGAATTGCTTTACTTCCACCACAGGCCAAAATATATTAGGAATCCCTTGAAATAACGACACCATAGACAGAAGTTGAGAATGATAATGTCTCAAAAAGACTAAAGTTATTAGCAATGGTATTAAACTCATAGATGTAGACATTGTCATCCGAAGAAGCTGCTGCAATATATTTGTGGTCATTGGTTATGTCAATCTTGTACACTCTATTAGATGCGTTTGTTAAATTTTGAAAAGTGATAAATTAAGTTCCATTATGCTTGTATACATAAATTTAACCAGACAGAGTGGTGGTAGAGATCACTAAGAATTGATGATCTTGTGTCAGTTTAACTGAATAAGGTTTATTCACAGGTATAGTTTGTTCTAGTGTTAAATTGGAACCATAAATATAAGTTTAGTTACAACCAAAACACACCACAGCTAAGAACTGATGGTCATCAGTCATTATAACATCCAACACATAAGTATTTGAATAATTAAAAGTCTTAACAAGTCCATAACTGGAGCTGGTGCTGTTCCAATTATAAATTCTGGCCTATTTATCCTGGTTTCCCAATATGATATAGTAGGCATCATTAGTGATGTATACACTGTATATTCTTGAGCTGGTGGAAATACTCTGATTAAGATTCCACCCACTTTGATTTTAAGTGTATACATAAGCAGTATTATCCCAAGAACCAGTGACCAATATCTAATTTGTGTTGGTCATCTTGACTCCCCGGATATAGCTTCCAGCATCAGTGAGGTTTTGACTATATTTGTAGAGGCTACTGGCTGGACATGCTAGGATTAGTATGATGAGCAGAGGTAGTGTCTTCATTGGAGATATGATAATATAATAGAGTGATATTAATTATGTAATAATACAAAAATCAATAAACTGGATAACGATAGAAGCAACAACACAAATCAGAATCCTGTTGGGACTCACTCTAAGGGAAATGATGTTATTGCTCAATGTGCAATAGAATCCAAGATGCTAATCTAGGCAGCTGTCCGGCATCATGTTCAACATCTATAAAATATACATCTAAAAACAAGTATAAAACATATTAAACCTAAATTAATGAGAGTTGATTTTAATATAATCTAAGAAATCACTCAGGCTCCATAATTTTGCTCAACTACAAGACTCAAACAGAACAGATACCCTCTCAGACAACTATCATTTTTCCAATAATGACTTGAAAAGAATTATAAGCACTCTTTCTATGTGATCATGATTCTGCTCTTGAGCAGAGTATTAAATGAGTAAATATAATTTTTATGTTCAATGATTTCCACAAAGGAAATTTCTCTGGAAGAATTTACTCCATTAATCAATTCAAAAATCAGACCAAATTATCTGCTTTTACTCATTTAAATTCGCTACTACTTCACTCTTTCTAAGAATTCCATAGAATGCAGTTGTCCCTTAATAAGGACATCAGCATTGTTACTTCTTTATAATGTTCCTCATTCAAACTTTAATAGGCATTTAGTCCATTCTCAAAGGCAGTCTTAGCTATTTTTTAGGCCTTCATAGTATCCTCCTTAATCTCGTAGTAAAATACCGAGAAATTGAGATCTATTCCCAACTGTAGAGGGTGAAGACTTTTAAAAGACGACTAAGCCTTCAAACTAGCAGTTTTATAGGCCTGGTAGGCCTTATCTTTCAGTTATGCCAGTTCCTCCCCTGAAGCACACTCACACATCCATCTATAATAATCTGCTTTGAGTTTATAGTGCATAATTTTTGCCTCGCTATTTGGAGCATTTGGTAGCAGTTGCTTGTCTATAAGTGATATTACTTCATGGCAACATCTAAAAATTTTCCTTTGAAGTTTCTTTTGATAAGAGACCAGCAATGACATTTAGGATGAGTTCGTTTATGTCTTCTATTTCAGTCTTGAAAGTGTTCTCCAAGCAGTTCTGAGAATTCCAATAGTGTTCTTACAAGCAATAAAGAACATGGATAACTATTTAAATGTCAATTGAGGGTTAATTTTTATTACTCTTTTCATTGCTGCTGCCATATCTTCATACCTTTCTGCCTCTTGAGCCATCTAAGCCAACCAAAGCTGCTAGTTTCTATTGTTTATGTTTAATTCCTCTAGATTGTTCATTTCCTTTTCAGGAAATATCTCTGAAATATAATAAGTAGCAAGACCTGTTTCTGATTGATATTATATAAAAAAATAAAAAACCACCACTACTCCTCCTCCTCCGACCACCAGACCCCCCCCTGTTTTATTGCACCTTTAGATAGATCTTGGTCTAACTAAACAATCCACTTATTAAACTATACCTTTATATCTCTTCTACTTTCTGAGATATAAGGCAAAACTTTTTTCAATTTTTTTTTTTTGATCACCATGAAGGAGATGTCCTATCACTGTTTTGGAAGTAACCAAAAATAATACATCGCTAGCTGAGGTAAATACGTGGGCAAATGAGCGAAATCCATCTCCAATTAAACTATATGCCATGTCGAATATTGGAAATGCAGGGTAAAATAATCAACTGCTTTGAGGAGAAAGAGTTCATTGAGCTAAGGGTTCACATGGAATAATTTTGAACCTAAATAAAAACCATAAGGAATGAAGTGAAGAGCCAGTTATTTATTATGAAAGGCATGCTCTAAAAAATTACTATAAGTCCCAAAACAAGTTAAAGAGAAATTAATCTAAATTGTATCAACTTGGTATTATCTCATATAATACTTTACTACATCAATGGTTGTGAATGAACTATTTAAGTTAACTTTGCTATGGTTCATACCTTTGATCTATGTAAATACTTATTGAGTGAATTTTATTTTTGGCTAGATTCACTTTGGGAAAACATTCCTTTTTTGCTGCTCAGGCTAAATTTCTCATAATAGAGCAAGGTTCAACTAAGGCCTAAGCTAAATATATTGGTTAATTCTACATCAAAATGATTTAAGATTAGCAACAGTTAGGACTGATGTGACCTATCAGTTTTTTTGTAATGCTTTCCTTTCATTGACATTGATCGGACAGAATATATACAAGAGCTCCTATTTAATTATGTATATTATAAAAAAAGGTTTTTGTGAGAAGTTTGCCAATGGTGACTGATGTTCCTTAGAAATAACTAACCAACAGGGCTGGGACATCATATCAGTTCATTATATCCCTTTAGTAGGAATACTGGGTAGTAATTTACCAAGATTTCTATTCTTTGATCTACAATCTGTTTGATAACTTTTACTTGGCAAAACTTATTGAATACTTGTCAAAAATAAATAACTTACTCATCAATGATGTAACAATCTACAATTTTTATTCTGAATTAGTACATTGTCAAAAGTCATCACATAAAAATTAAATTAATAGTCAAATGGTATATGCTGGGAATTCCTTAGCTAGTTTTAAATCACTAACATCCTGTTTATTGTACTCGATAGATTCATAAAATCTTAAAGTTTTATCTGGATGTAATGTGATCATTTCAAATGTAGGCACCTCTCTTACTTAGAATTAACAATGATGTTGTCTTTAATCAGTTCTATTGAAGGTTATGGCTCCATTCCAGCTTGAAGATCAATGAGCAGGCTAAGACAAGCTATTAAGAACAAAGTTAAGCTAGACTTATGATTCCTTCCAACACTTGAGGAGAACATTAATAATGACAATAAAATTTTTATTGATGTAAAGAAAAAAAAAATTGGATTTAATGTTTGATAAGTGTTAACTTTTGATCTGCTAAAACAATCAGTTCCTTTAAATAATCAAACTACTCGATTTTAGTTTTATTTTTTTTCTAAATCTAACAATTTTATTCTTAATACATAAATAAGATATGGTTTAGTCCATTTGTTGAGCTAGGAAGTACTAGTGCTAATTCTATCTTGCCTTTGATCAGACTAGTTCGACTTTCCAAACTACTAAATTTTATTGCTGAACTTTTTGTGTAAATTAATTAATAAAGTAAATATAGAAATAATTGAGTTTTAAAGTTTGTTAAAGATGAAATGGATGCTATAATAGCTTTGGACTAACTTTTGAGAGTTTTGTTCCTAAATTATCTTAAATTTTTATTGGAAGTAAGTTATATTTTTTCAGTATATATTAAATTTGTTCTCTAAATAATTATATTTGAATAATTTATGATAATAACTTCTATTCTCTGATTAGTCATTGTTTGATGGATTAACTGCTACCTTTAACCCTATTTTATTCTAAAGGTTATTATTGTCTGCTTTATTATGTATTGGTTTTAAAGTAATAATTAAGATGCTAAAAAAATACATAAAACTCAATTATCACCTAAAAAAAGATGAAAAAGAGTCTAAATTTGTTAAAAACTATTTCCTAAAAAAAGAGTCTGTGTAGCTTCTTTATGTCATCTGGTTGATTCAGTATTTAATCGAATTAGGTCAACATGGTTTATTTTTTTAGGAAATTTCACTATTCAATTAAATATAAAATGTGTTAGAATATAAATTACTAATTATTATGACTGTTGTAATTGATCAACCTAATCTGGTGCATATTTCATGGGATTTCCTTGATTCTTTGCTGGAGATATTCCTTGCTTAGCTTTAATTTTACCTCAATTACACTGTCTAAAAACTCTTTTTTTATGTCTTGAGGAATACCAACAAACTCAATCATCCAATAGCACATGATCATTTCGTCTTGTGAAGCCATAGAAGGATTTTTCCTCAAGTAGCCTATGATAGCATCCTTATAGGAGGTCTCTTTTTTGGTGAGTGGCTTCAGCTCATTTGTATATTTCTTATAGTATTCAGTTATGACAGATTTATACTTTTTAATTGCCGGGTTTTTAGCTTAGGAAAGGTAGTTGTCAATATCCTTAAGGTCATACTGACTCACAGTAGTTAGATCAATGCAGCATCTCTTCAAGTTAGTCACCCTTCTAATAATTTCAGATGAGATCATACCGATTAGTTCAGTTTCTGCAGAGTCAAGTTTCTTGAGTTTCTCTAGAATTTTGTACAACAATCTATAGGTATTAATTTCATTCACAATGATGGTGTTATTTTTATCAATGAGCATCTTCGAAAGTTGAGTTTTTGTTGGTACATCTGAGGGTCTATTTTATTTGTTGTTCATGTGCGTGGATACTGATCTTTGGTTCCTCCCTGTGAGACGATTTGTCAATTCACTTAATGGTTTACTGCTAAGAGCATCAATATTGGAGTTTTGTTTCCCTAAGTTCAGTTTGGGAGGCATTGTTAATCTTTCATTGGTTTCTTCTTTATTTAAATAAGGGTTATTCAGCCATTCCTTCAATTACTACAGTGACATTCTTTTCTTTTCATCAACTTATAAACATTTTCTAATAAAATTTTTGATTGAACTTGATAAGCTTAATGACTCTCTAAACTTGACTGGTATTTTTACCATTTTATCCATTAATTCCTTCTCTGTCCTGCATTACCATGGAGTCTACCCATGCAACAGTTCATATGCCATGACTCCAATTGACCAAATATCGTTTTTCAATGAATATATGTTTCTTTTGAGGGCTTATGGTGACATATATAAGGGTGATCCAACATTATACTTTTATTTTTCTGGGTAATTTTTGTTTTTCTTTGCAAACCCAAAATCAGCAATTTTGGCACTACCATTATTCATGAAAATATTAGCAAGTTTGAGATCTCTGTGAAGGAAATTTTTATCTCCAATCTCAACAAATCCAGTGACAATGTCTTTCAAGATTTTAGTTACATCACTTTCTGCCATTTTTCTCTTTTTCTTAAGAAGTACACTTAGATCTCCTTCATTGCAGAATTAGGTAATAATATAACAAGAAGATTGTTCCTTGACCACTTCTAAGCATTGAAGAATATTTTTATGCTTAAGGGTCTTAAGTGCTTAAATTTAACATTCTAGCATTTCTCGACTGATTGTGTCCTTCACTGATTTCATGTCAATACATTTAATGGCTACTATATCATCTAAATAAGTAAATCAATTACCTGTATCATCATTTTTTCCCTTGTAGACAATGGATGAATATCCCTTCCCAATCTTATCACTAGAATTGTAAGAAAAGTTTTTGATTTTCTTGCGGGATGAAGGCAATACTCCACCACCAATGCCTA
>CASCJZ010000467.1:0-81056 GCA_949152475.1 Terebella lapidaria
ATATGCCCATTATAAACTACGATGATCGCCTATGCTATAACATGGGGTTAAAAAAATAACTCTCAGAAACGGCCCCATTTTATGTCACAATGTACTATGTCCCTAGACTAACTATTAGCCACAAACACTCGCTGAATAAATTAACTTAAAATTTACGATATGCCCATTATAAACTACGATGATCGCCTATGCTATAACATGGGGTTAAAAAAATAACTCTCAGAAACGGCCCCATTTTATGTCACAATGTACTATGTCCCTAGACTAACTATTAGCCACAAACACTCGCTGAATAAATTAACTTAAAATTTACGATATGCCCATTATAAACTACGATGATCGCCTATGCTATAACATGGGGTTAAAAAAATAACTCTCAGAAACGGCCCCATTTTATGTCACAATGTACTATGTCCCTAGACTAACTATTAGCCACAAACACTCGCTGAATAAATTAACTTAAAATTTACGATATGCCCATTATAAACTACGATGATCGCCTATGCTATAACATGGGGTTAAAAAAATAACTCTCAGAAACGGCCCCATTTTATGTCACAATGTACTATGTCCCTAGACTAACTATTAGCCACAAACACTCGCTGAATAAATTAACTTAAAATTTACGATATGCCCATTATAAACTACGATGATCGCCTATGCTATAACATGGGGTTAAAAAAATAACTCTCAGAAACGGCCCCATTTTATGTCACAATGTACTATGTCCCTAGACTAACTATTAGCCACAAACACTCGCTGAATAAATTAACTTAAAATTTACGATATGCCCATTATAAACTACGATGATCGCCTTTGCTATAACATGGGGTTAAAAAAATAACTCTCAGAAACGGCCCCATTTTATGTCACAATGTACTATGTCCCTAGACTAACTATTAGCCACAAACACTCGCTGAATAAATTAACTTAAAATTTACGATATGCCCATTATAAACTACGATGATCGCCTATGCTATAACATGGGGTTAAAAAAATAACTCTCAGAAACGGCCCCATTTTATGTCACAATGTACTATGTCCCTAGACTAACTATTAGCCACAAACACTCGCTGAATAAATTAACTTAAAATTTACGATATGCCCATTATAAACTACGATGATCGCCTATGCTATAACATGGGGTTAAAAAAATAACTCTCAGAAACGGCCCCATTTTATGTCACAATGTACTATGTCCCTAGACTAACTATTAGCCACAAACACTCGCTGAATAAATTAACTTAAAATTTACGATATGCCCATTATAAACTACGATGATCGCCTATGCTATAACATGGGGTTAAAAAAATAACTCTCAGAAACGGCCCCATTTTATGTCACAATGTACTATGTCCCTAGACTAACTATTAGCCACAAACACTCGCTGAATAAATTAACTTAAAATTTACGATATGCCCATTATAAACTACGATGATCGCCTATGCTATAACATGGGGTTAAAAAAATAACTCTCAGAAACGGCCCCATTTTATGTCACAATGTACTATGTCCCTAGACTAACTATTAGCCACAAACACTCGCTGAATAAATTAACTTAAAATTTACGATATGCCCATTATAAACTACGATGATCGCCTATGCTATAACATGGGGTTAAAAAAATAACTCTCAGAAACGGCCCCATTTTATGTCACAATGTACTATGTCCCTAGACTAACTATTAGCCACAAACACTCGCTGAATAAATTAACTTAAAATTTACGATATGCCCATTATAAACTACGATGATCGCCTATGCTATAACATGGGGTTAAAAAAATAACTCTCAGAAACGGCCCCATTTTATGTCACAATGTACTATGTCCCTAGACTAACTATTAGCCACAAACACTCGCTGAATAAATTAACTTAAAATTTACGATATGCCCATTATAAACTACGATGATCGCCTATGCTATAACATGGGGTTAAAAAAATAACTCTCAGAAACGGCCCCATTTTATGTCACAATGTACTATGTCCCTAGACTAACTATTAGCCACAAACACTCGCTGAATAAATTAACTTAAAATTTACGATATGCCCATTATAAACTACGATGATCGCCTATGCTATAACATGGGGTTAAAAAAATAACTCTCAGAAACGGCCCCATTTTATGTCACAATGTACTATGTCCCTAGACTAACTATTAGCCACAAACACTCGCTGAATAAATTAACTTAAAATTTACGATATGCCCATTATAAACTACGATGATCGCCTATGCTATAACATGGGGTTAAAAAAATAACTCTCAGAAACGGCCCCATTTTATGTCACAATGTACTATGTCCCTAGACTAACTATTAGCCACAAACACTCGCTGAATAAATTAACTTAAAATTTACGATATGCCCATTATAAACTACGATGATCGCCTATGCTATAACATGGGGTTAAAAAAATAACTCTCAGAAACGGCCCCATTTTATGTCACAATGTACTATGTCCCTAGACTAACTATTAGCCACAAACACTCGCTGAATAAATTAACTTAAAATTTACGATATGCCCATTATAAACTACGATGATCGCCTATGCTATAACATGGGGTTAAAAAAATAACTCTCAGAAACGGCCCCATTTTATGTCACAATGTACTATGTCCCTAGACTAACTATTAGCCACAAACACTCGCTGAATAAATTAACTTAAAATTTACGATATGCCCATTATAAACTACGATGATCGCCTATGCTATAACATGGGGTTAAAAAAATAACTCTCAGAAACGGCCCCATTTTATGTCACAATGTACTATGTCCCTAGACTAACTATTAGCCACAAACACTCGCTGAATAAATTAACTTAAAATTTACGATATGCCCATTATAAACTACGATGATCGCCTATGCTATAACATGGGGTTAAAAAAATAACTCTCAGAAACGGCCCCATTTTATGTCACAATGTACTATGTCCCTAGACTAACTATTAGCCACAAACACTCGCTGAATAAATTAACTTAAAATTTACGATATGCCCATTATAAACTACGATGATCGCCTATGCTATAACATGGGGTTAAAAAAATAACTCTCAGAAACGGCCCCATTTTATGTCACAATGTACTATGTCCCTAGACTAACTATTAGCCACAAACACTCGCTGAATAAATTAACTTAAAATTTACGATATGCCCATTATAAACTACGATGATCGCCTATGCTATAACATGGGGTTAAAAAAATAACTCTCAGAAACGGCCCCATTTTATGTCACAATGTACTATGTCCCTAGACTAACTATTAGCCACAAACACTCGCTGAATAAATTAACTTAAAATTTACGATATGCCCATTATAAACTACGATGATCGCCTATGCTATAACATGGGGTTAAAAAAATAACTCTCAGAAACGGCCCCATTTTATGTCACAATGTACTATGTCCCTAGACTAACTATTAGCCACAAACACTCGCTGAATAAATTAACTTAAAATTTACGATATGCCCATTATAAACTACGATGATCGCCTATGCTATAACATGGGGTTAAAAAAATAACTCTCAGAAACGGCCCCATTTTATGTCACAATGTACTATGTCCCTAGACTAACTATTAGCCACAAACACTCGCTGAATAAATTAACTTAAAATTTACGATATGCCCATTATAAACTACGATGATCGCCTATGCTATAACATGGGGTTAAAAAAATAACTCTCAGAAACGGCCCCATTTTATGTCACAATGTACTATGTCCCTAGACTAACTATTAGCCACAAACACTCGCTGAATAAATTAACTTAAAATTTACGATATGCCCATTATAAACTACGATGATCGCCTATGCTATAACATGGGGTTAAAAAAATAACTCTCAGAAACGGCCCCATTTTATGTCACAATGTACTATGTCCCTAGACTAACTATTAGCCACAAACACTCGCTGAATAAATTAACTTAAAATTTACGATATGCCCATTATAAACTACGATGATCGCCTATGCTATAACATGGGGTTAAAAAAATAACTCTCAGAAACGGCCCCATTTTATGTCACAATGTACTATGTCCCTAGACTAACTATTAGCCACAAACACTCGCTGAATAAATTAACTTAAAATTTACGATATGCCCATTATAAACTACGATGATCGCCTATGCTATAACATGGGGTTAAAAAAATAACTCTCAGAAACGGCCCCATTTTATGTCACAATGTACTATGTCCCTAGACTAACTATTAGCCACAAACACTCGCTGAATAAATTAACTTAAAATTTACGATATGCCCATTATAAACTACGATGATCGCCTATGCTATAACATGGGGTTAAAAAAATAACTCTCAGAAACGGCCCCATTTTATGTCACAATGTACTATGTCCCTAGACTAACTATTAGCCACAAACACTCGCTGAATAAATTAACTTAAAATTTACGATATGCCCATTATAAACTACGATGATCGCCTATGCTATAACATGGGGTTAAAAAAATAACTCTCAGAAACGGCCCCATTTTATGTCACAATGTACTATGTCCCTAGACTAACTATTAGCCACAAACACTCGCTGAATAAATTAACTTAAAATTTACGATATGCCCATTATAAACTACGATGATCGCCTATGCTATAACATGGGGTTAAAAAAATAACTCTCAGAAACGGCCCCATTTTATGTCACAATGTACTATGTCCCTAGACTAACTATTAGCCACAAACACTCGCTGAATAAATTAACTTAAAATTTACGATATGCCCATTATAAACTACGATGATCGCCTATGCTATAACATGGGGTTAAAAAAATAACTCTCAGAAACGGCCCCATTTTATGTCACAATGTACTATGTCCCTAGACTAACTATTAGCCACAAACACTCGCTGAATAAATTAACTTAAAATTTACGATATGCCCATTATAAACTACGATGATCGCCTATGCTATAACATGGGGTTAAAAAAATAACTCTCAGAAACGGCCCCATTTTATGTCACAATGTACTATGTCCCTAGACTAACTATTAGCCACAAACACTCGCTGAATAAATTAACTTAAAATTTACGATATGCCCATTATAAACTACGATGATCGCCTATGCTATAACATGGGGTTAAAAAAATAACTCTCAGAAACGGCCCCATTTTATGTCACAATGTACTATGTCCCTAGACTAACTATTAGCCACAAACACTCGCTGAATAAATTAACTTAAAATTTACGATATGCCCATTATAAACTACGATGATCGCCTATGCTATAACATGGGGTTAAAAAAATAACTCTCAGAAACGGCCCCATTTTATGTCACAATGTACTATGTCCCTAGACTAACTATTAGCCACAAACACTCGCTGAATAAATTAACTTAAAATTTACGATATGCCCATTATAAACTACGATGATCGCCTATGCTATAACATGGGGTTAAAAAAATAACTCTCAGAAACGGCCCCATTTTATGTCACAATGTACTATGTCCCTAGACTAACTATTAGCCACAAACACTCGCTGAATAAATTAACTTAAAATTTACGATATGCCCATTATAAACTACGATGATCGCCTATGCTATAACATGGGGTTAAAAAAATAACTCTCAGAAACGGCCCCATTTTATGTCACAATGTACTATGTCCCTAGACTAACTATTAGCCACAAACACTCGCTGAATAAATTAACTTAAAATTTACGATATGCCCATTATAAACTACGATGATCGCCTATGCTATAACATGGGGTTAAAAAAATAACTCTCAGAAACGGCCCCATTTTATGTCACAATGTACTATGTCCCTAGACTAACTATTAGCCACAAACACTCGCTGAATAAATTAACTTAAAATTTACGATATGCCCATTATAAACTACGATGATCGCCTATGCTATAACATGGGGTTAAAAAAATAACTCTCAGAAACGGCCCCATTTTATGTCACAATGTACTATGTCCCTAGACTAACTATTAGCCACAAACACTCGCTGAATAAATTAACTTAAAATTTACGATATGCCCATTATAAACTACGATGATCGCCTATGCTATAACATGGGGTTAAAAAAATAACTCTCAGAAACGGCCCCATTTTATGTCACAATGTACTATGTCCCTAGACTAACTATTAGCCACAAACACTCGCTGAATAAATTAACTTAAAATTTACGATATGCCCATTATAAACTACGATGATCGCCTATGCTATAACATGGGGTTAAAAAAATAACTCTCAGAAACGGCCCCATTTTATGTCACAATGTACTATGTCCCTAGACTAACTATTAGCCACAAACACTCGCTGAATAAATTAACTTAAAATTTACGATATGCCCATTATAAACTACGATGATCGCCTATGCTATAACATGGGGTTAAAAAAATAACTCTCAGAAACGGCCCCATTTTATGTCACAATGTACTATGTCCCTAGACTAACTATTAGCCACAAACACTCGCTGAATAAATTAACTTAAAATTTACGATATGCCCATTATAAACTACGATGATCGCCTATGCTATAACATGGGGTTAAAAAAATAACTCTCAGAAACGGCCCCATTTTATGTCACAATGTACTATGTCCCTAGACTAACTATTAGCCACAAACACTCGCTGAATAAATTAACTTAAAATTTACGATATGCCCATTATAAACTACGATGATCGCCTATGCTATAACATGGGGTTAAAAAAATAACTCTCAGAAACGGCCCCATTTTATGTCACAATGTACTATGTCCCTAGACTAACTATTAGCCACAAACACTCGCTGAATAAATTAACTTAAAATTTACGATATGCCCATTATAAACTACGATGATCGCCTATGCTATAACATGGGGTTAAAAAAATAACTCTCAGAAACGGCCCCATTTTATGTCACAATGTACTATGTCCCTAGACTAACTATTAGCCACAAACACTCGCTGAATAAATTAACTTAAAATTTACGATATGCCCATTATAAACTACGATGATCGCCTATGCTATAACATGGGGTTAAAAAAATAACTCTCAGAAACGGCCCCATTTTATGTCACAATGTACTATGTCCCTAGACTAACTATTAGCCACAAACACTCGCTGAATAAATTAACTTAAAATTTACGATATGCCCATTATAAACTACGATGATCGCCTATGCTATAACATGGGGTTAAAAAAATAACTCTCAGAAACGGCCCCATTTTATGTCACAATGTACTATGTCCCTAGACTAACTATTAGCCACAAACACTCGCTGAATAAATTAACTTAAAATTTACGATATGCCCATTATAAACTACGATGATCGCCTATGCTATAACATGGGGTTAAAAAAATAACTCTCAGAAACGGCCCCATTTTATGTCACAATGTACTATGTCCCTAGACTAACTATTAGCCACAAACACTCGCTGAATAAATTAACTTAAAATTTACGATATGCCCATTATAAACTACGATGATCGCCTATGCTATAACATGGGGTTAAAAAAATAACTCTCAGAAACGGCCCCATTTTATGTCACAATGTACTATGTCCCTAGACTAACTATTAGCCACAAACACTCGCTGAATAAATTAACTTAAAATTTACGATATGCCCATTATAAACTACGATGATCGCCTATGCTATAACATGGGGTTAAAAAAATAACTCTCAGAAACGGCCCCATTTTATGTCACAATGTACTATGTCCCTAGACTAACTATTAGCCACAAACACTCGCTGAATAAATTAACTTAAAATTTACGATATGCCCATTATAAACTACGATGATCGCCTATGCTATAACATGGGGTTAAAAAAATAACTCTCAGAAACGGCCCCATTTTATGTCACAATGTACTATGTCCCTAGACTAACTATTAGCCACAAACACTCGCTGAATAAATTAACTTAAAATTTACGATATGCCCATTATAAACTACGATGATCGCCTATGCTATAACATGGGGTTAAAAAAATAACTCTCAGAAACGGCCCCATTTTATGTCACAATGTACTATGTCCCTAGACTAACTATTAGCCACAAACACTCGCTGAATAAATTAACTTAAAATTTACGATATGCCCATTATAAACTACGATGATCGCCTATGCTATAACATGGGGTTAAAAAAATAACTCTCAGAAACGGCCCCATTTTATGTCACAATGTACTATGTCCCTAGACTAACTATTAGCCACAAACACTCGCTGAATAAATTAACTTAAAATTTACGATATGCCCATTATAAACTACGATGATCGCCTATGCTATAACATGGGGTTAAAAAAATAACTCTCAGAAACGGCCTCATTTTATGTCACAATGTACTATGTCCCTAGACTAACTATTAGCCACAAACACTCGCTGAATAAATTAACTTAAAATTTACGATATGCCCATTATAAACTACGATGATCGCCTATGCTATAACATGGGGTTAAAAAAATAACTCTCAGAAACGGCCCCATTTTATGTCACAATGTACTATGTCCCTAGACTAACTATTAGCCACAAACACTCGCTGAATAAATTAACTTAAAATTTACGATATGCCCATTATAAACTACGATGATCGCCTATGCTATAACATGGGGTTAAAAAAATAACTCTCAGAAACGGCCCCATTTTATGTCACAATGTACTATGTCCCTAGACTAACTATTAGCCACAAACACTCGCTGAATAAATTAACTTAAAATTTACGATATGCCCATTATAAACTACGATGATCGCCTATGCTATAACATGGGGTTAAAAAAATAACTCTCAGAAACGGCCCCATTTTATGTCACAATGTACTATGTCCCTAGACTAACTATTAGCCACAAACACTCGCTGAATAAATTAACTTAAAATTTACGATATGCCCATTATAAACTACGATGATCGCCTATGCTATAACATGGGGTTAAAAAAATAACTCTCAGAAACGGCCCCATTTTATGTCACAATGTACTATGTCCCTAGACTAACTATTAGCCACAAACACTCGCTGAATAAATTAACTTAAAATTTACGATATGCCCATTATAAACTACGATGATCGCCTATGCTATAACATGGGGTTAAAAAAATAACTCTCAGAAACGGCCCCATTTTATGTCACAATGTACTATGTCCCTAGACTAACTATTAGCCACAAACACTCGCTGAATAAATTAACTTAAAATTTACGATATGCCCATTATAAACTACGATGATCGCCTATGCTATAACATGGGGTTAAAAAAATAACTCTCAGAAACGGCCCCATTTTATGTCACAATGTACTATGTCCCTAGACTAACTATTAGCCACAAACACTCGCTGAATAAATTAACTTAAAATTTACGATATGCCCATTATAAACTACGATGATCGCCTATGCTATAACATGGGGTTAAAAAAATAACTCTCAGAAACGGCCCCATTTTATGTCACAATGTACTATGTCCCTAGACTAACTATTAGCCACAAACACTCGCTGAATAAATTAACTTAAAATTTACGATATGCCCATTATAAACTACGATGATCGCCTATGCTATAACATGGGGTTAAAAAAATAACTCTCAGAAACGGCCCCATTTTATGTCACAATGTACTATGTCCCTAGACTAACTATTAGCCACAAACACTCGCTGAATAAATTAACTTAAAATTTACGATATGCCCATTATAAACTACGATGATCGCCTATGCTATAACATGGGGTTAAAAAAATAACTCTCAGAAACGGCCCCATTTTATGTCACAATGTACTATGTCCCTAGACTAACTATTAGCCACAAACACTCGCTGAATAAATTAACTTAAAATTTACGATATGCCCATTATAAACTACGATGATCGCCTATGCTATAACATGGGGTTAAAAAAATAACTCTCAGAAACGGCCCCATTTTATGTCACAATGTACTATGTCCCTAGACTAACTATTAGCCACAAACACTCGCTGAATAAATTAACTTAAAATTTACGATATGCCCATTATAAACTACGATGATCGCCTATGCTATAACATGGGGTTAAAAAAATAACTCTCAGAAACGGCCCCATTTTATGTCACAATGTACTATGTCCCTAGACTAACTATTAGCCACAAACACTCGCTGAATAAATTAACTTAAAATTTACGATATGCCCATTATAAACTACGATGATCGCCTATGCTATAACATGGGGTTAAAAAAATAACTCTCAGAAACGGCCCCATTTTATGTCACAATGTACTATGTCCCTAGACTAACTATTAGCCACAAACACTCGCTGAATAAATTAACTTAAAATTTACGATATGCCCATTATAAACTACGATGATCGCCTATGCTATAACATGGGGTTAAAAAAATAACTCTCAGAAACGGCCCCATTTTATGTCACAATGTACTATGTCCCTAGACTAACTATTAGCCACAAACACTCGCTGAATAAATTAACTTAAAATTTACGATATGCCCATTATAAACTACGATGATCGCCTATGCTATAACATGGGGTTAAAAAAATAACTCTCAGAAACGGCCCCATTTTATGTCACAATGTACTATGTCCCTAGACTAACTATTAGCCACAAACACTCGCTGAATAAATTAACTTAAAATTTACGATATGCCCATTATAAACTACGATGATCGCCTATGCTATAACATGGGGTTAAAAAAATAACTCTCAGAAACGGCCCCATTTTATGTCACAATGTACTATGTCCCTAGACTAACTATTAGCCACAAACACTCGCTGAATAAATTAACTTAAAATTTACGATATGCCCATTATAAACTACGATGATCGCCTATGCTATAACATGGGGTTAAAAAAATAACTCTCAGAAACGGCCCCATTTTATGTCACAATGTACTATGTCCCTAGACTAACTATTAGCCACAAACACTCGCTGAATAAATTAACTTAAAATTTACGATATGCCCATTATAAACTACGATGATCGCCTATGCTATAACATGGGGTTAAAAAAATAACTCTCAGAAACGGCCCCATTTTATGTCACAATGTACTATGTCCCTAGACTAACTATTAGCCACAAACACTCGCTGAATAAATTAACTTAAAATTTACGATATGCCCATTATAAACTACGATGATCGCCTATGCTATAACATGGGGTTAAAAAAATAACTCTCAGAAACGGCCCCATTTTATGTCACAATGTACTATGTCCCTAGACTAACTATTAGCCACAAACACTCGCTGAATAAATTAACTTAAAATTTACGATATGCCCATTATAAACTACGATGATCGCCTATGCTATAACATGGGGTTAAAAAAATAACTCTCAGAAACGGCCCCATTTTATGTCACAATGTACTATGTCCCTAGACTAACTATTAGCCACAAACACTCGCTGAATAAATTAACTTAAAATTTACGATATGCCCATTATAAACTACGATGATCGCCTATGCTATAACATGGGGTTAAAAAAATAACTCTCAGAAACGGCCCCATTTTATGTCACAATGTACTATGTCCCTAGACTAACTATTAGCCACAAACACTCGCTGAATAAATTAACTTAAAATTTACGATATGCCCATTATAAACTACGATGATCGCCTATGCTATAACATGGGGTTAAAAAAATAACTCTCAGAAACGGCCCCATTTTATGTCACAATGTACTATGTCCCTAGACTAACTATTAGCCACAAACACTCGCTGAATAAATTAACTTAAAATTTACGATATGCCCATTATAAACTACGATGATCGCCTATGCTATAACATGGGGTTAAAAAAATAACTCTCAGAAACGGCCCCATTTTATGTCACAATGTACTATGTCCCTAGACTAACTATTAGCCACAAACACTCGCTGAATAAATTAACTTAAAATTTACGATATGCCCATTATAAACTACGATGATCGCCTATGCTATAACATGGGGTTAAAAAAATAACTCTCAGAAACGGCCCCATTTTATGTCACAATGTACTATGTCCCTAGACTAACTATTAGCCACAAACACTCGCTGAATAAATTAACTTAAAATTTACGATATGCCCATTATAAACTACGATGATCGCCTATGCTATAACATGGGGTTAAAAAAATAACTCTCAGAAACGGCCCCATTTTATGTCACAATGTACTATGTCCCTAGACTAACTATTAGCCACAAACACTCGCTGAATAAATTAACTTAAAATTTACGATATGCCCATTATAAACTACGATGATCGCCTATGCTATAACATGGGGTTAAAAAAATAACTCTCAGAAACGGCCCCATTTTATGTCACAATGTACTATGTCCCTAGACTAACTATTAGCCACAAACACTCGCTGAATAAATTAACTTAAAATTTACGATATGCCCATTATAAACTACGATGATCGCCTATGCTATAACATGGGGTTAAAAAAATAACTCTCAGAAACGGCCCCATTTTATGTCACAATGTACTATGTCCCTAGACTAACTATTAGCCACAAACACTCGCTGAATAAATTAACTTAAAATTTACGATATGCCCATTATAAACTACGATGATCGCCTATGCTATAACATGGGGTTAAAAAAATAACTCTCAGAAACGGCCCCATTTTATGTCACAATGTACTATGTCCCTAGACTAACTATTAGCCACAAACACTCGCTGAATAAATTAACTTAAAATTTACGATATGCCCATTATAAACTACGATGATCGCCTATGCTATAACATGGGGTTAAAAAAATAACTCTCAGAAACGGCCCCATTTTATGTCACAATGTACTATGTCCCTAGACTAACTATTAGCCACAAACACTCGCTGAATAAATTAACTTAAAATTTACGATATGCCCATTATAAACTACGATGATCGCCTATGCTATAACATGGGGTTAAAAAAATAACTCTCAGAAACGGCCCCATTTTATGTCACAATGTACTATGTCCCTAGACTAACTATTAGCCACAAACACTCGCTGAATAAATTAACTTAAAATTTACGATATGCCCATTATAAACTACGATGATCGCCTATGCTATAACATGGGGTTAAAAAAATAACTCTCAGAAACGGCCCCATTTTATGTCACAATGTACTATGTCCCTAGACTAACTATTAGCCACAAACACTCGCTGAATAAATTAACTTAAAATTTACGATATGCCCATTATAAACTACGATGATCGCCTATGCTATAACATGGGGTTAAAAAAATAACTCTCAGAAACGGCCCCATTTTATGTCACAATGTACTATGTCCCTAGACTAACTATTAGCCACAAACACTCGCTGAATAAATTAACTTAAAATTTACGATATGCCCATTATAAACTACGATGATCGCCTATGCTATAACATGGGGTTAAAAAAATAACTCTCAGAAACGGCCCCATTTTATGTCACAATGTACTATGTCCCTAGACTAACTATTAGCCACAAACACTCGCTGAATAAATTAACTTAAAATTTACGATATGCCCATTATAAACTACGATGATCGCCTATGCTATAACATGGGGTTAAAAAAATAACTCTCAGAAACGGCCCCATTTTATGTCACAATGTACTATGTCCCTAGACTAACTATTAGCCACAAACACTCGCTGAATAAATTAACTTAAAATTTACGATATGCCCATTATAAACTACGATGATCGCCTATGCTATAACATGGGGTTAAAAAAATAACTCTCAGAAACGGCCCCATTTTATGTCACAATGTACTATGTCCCTAGACTAACTATTAGCCACAAACACTCGCTGAATAAATTAACTTAAAATTTACGATATGCCCATTATAAACTACGATGATCGCCTATGCTATAACATGGGGTTAAAAAAATAACTCTCAGAAACGGCCCCATTTTATGTCACAATGTACTATGTCCCTAGACTAACTATTAGCCACAAACACTCGCTGAATAAATTAACTTAAAATTTACGATATGCCCATTATAAACTACGATGATCGCCTATGCTATAACATGGGGTTAAAAAAATAACTCTCAGAAACGGCCCCATTTTATGTCACAATGTACTATGTCCCTAGACTAACTATTAGCCACAAACACTCGCTGAATAAATTAACTTAAAATTTACGATATGCCCATTATAAACTACGATGATCGCCTATGCTATAACATGGGGTTAAAAAAATAACTCTCAGAAACGGCCCCATTTTATGTCACAATGTACTATGTCCCTAGACTAACTATTAGCCACAAACACTCGCTGAATAAATTAACTTAAAATTTACGATATGCCCATTATAAACTACGATGATCGCCTATGCTATAACATGGGGTTAAAAAAATAACTCTCAGAAACGGCCCCATTTTATGTCACAATGTACTATGTCCCTAGACTAACTATTAGCCACAAACACTCGCTGAATAAATTAACTTAAAATTTACGATATGCCCATTATAAACTACGATGATCGCCTATGCTATAACATGGGGTTAAAAAAATAACTCTCAGAAACGGCCCCATTTTATGTCACAATGTACTATGTCCCTAGACTAACTATTAGCCACAAACACTCGCTGAATAAATTAACTTAAAATTTACGATATGCCCATTATAAACTACGATGATCGCCTATGCTATAACATGGGGTTAAAAAAATAACTCTCAGAAACGGCCCCATTTTATGTCACAATGTACTATGTCCCTAGACTAACTATTAGCCACAAACACTCGCTGAATAAATTAACTTAAAATTTACGATATGCCCATTATAAACTACGATGATCGCCTATGCTATAACATGGGGTTAAAAAAATAACTCTCAGAAACGGCCCCATTTTATGTCACAATGTACTATGTCCCTAGACTAACTATTAGCCACAAACACTCGCTGAATAAATTAACTTAAAATTTACGATATGCCCATTATAAACTACGATGATCGCCTATGCTATAACATGGGGTTAAAAAAATAACTCTCAGAAACGGCCCCATTTTATGTCACAATGTACTATGTCCCTAGACTAACTATTAGCCACAAACACTCGCTGAATAAATTAACTTAAAATTTACGATATGCCCATTATAAACTACGATGATCGCCTATGCTATAACATGGGGTTAAAAAAATAACTCTCAGAAACGGCCCCATTTTATGTCACAATGTACTATGTCCCTAGACTAACTATTAGCCACAAACACTCTGAATAAATTAACTTAAAATTTACGATATGCCCATTATAAACTACGATGATCGCCTATGCTATAACATGGGGTTAAAAAAATAACTCTCAGAAACGGCCCCATTTTATGTCACAATGTACTATGTCCCTAGACTAACTATTAGCCACAAACACTCGCTGAATAAATTAACTTAAAATTTACGATATGCCCATTATAAACTACGATGATCGCCTATGCTATAACATGGGGTTAAAAAAATAACTCTCAGAAACGGCCCCATTTTATGTCACAATGTACTATGTCCCTAGACTAACTATTAGCCACAAACACTCGCTGAATAAATTAACTTAAAATTTACGATATGCCCATTATAAACTACGATGATCGCCTATGCTATAACATGGGGTTAAAAAAATAACTCTCAGAAACGGCCCCATTTTATGTCACAATGTACTATGTCCCTAGACTAACTATTAGCCACAAACACTCGCTGAATAAATTAACTTAAAATTTACGATATGCCCATTATAAACTACGATGATCGCCTATGCTATAACATGGGGTTAAAAAAATAACTCTCAGAAACGGCCCCATTTTATGTCACAATGTACTATGTCCCTAGACTAACTATTAGCCACAAACACTCGCTGAATAAATTAACTTAAAATTTACGATATGCCCATTATAAACTACGATGATCGCCTATGCTATAACATGGGGTTAAAAAAATAACTCTCAGAAACGGCCCCATTTTATGTCACAATGTACTATGTCCCTAGACTAACTATTAGCCACAAACACTCGCTGAATAAATTAACTTAAAATTTACGATATGCCCATTATAAACTACGATGATCGCCTATGCTATAACATGGGGTTAAAAAAATAACTCTCAGAAACGGCCCCATTTTATGTCACAATGTACTATGTCCCTAGACTAACTATTAGCCACAAACACTCGCTGAATAAATTAACTTAAAATTTACGATATGCCCATTATAAACTACGATGATCGCCTATGCTATAACATGGGGTTAAAAAAATAACTCTCAGAAACGGCCCCATTTTATGTCACAATGTACTATGTCCCTAGACTAACTATTAGCCACAAACACTCGCTGAATAAATTAACTTAAAATTTACGATATGCCCATTATAAACTACGATGATCGCCTATGCTATAACATGGGGTTAAAAAAATAACTCTCAGAAACGGCCCCATTTTATGTCACAATGTACTATGTCCCTAGACTAACTATTAGCCACAAACACTCGCTGAATAAATTAACTTAAAATTTACGATATGCCCATTATAAACTACGATGATCGCCTATGCTATAACATGGGGTTAAAAAAATAACTCTCAGAAACGGCCCCATTTTATGTCACAATGTACTATGTCCCTAGACTAACTATTAGCCACAAACACTCGCTGAATAAATTAACTTAAAATTTACGATATGCCCATTATAAACTACGATGATCGCCTATGCTATAACATGGGGTTAAAAAAATAACTCTCAGAAACGGCCCCATTTTATGTCACAATGTACTATGTCCCTAGACTAACTATTAGCCACAAACACTCGCTGAATAAATTAACTTAAAATTTACGATATGCCCATTATAAACTACGATGATCGCCTATGCTATAACATGGGGTTAAAAAAATAACTCTCAGAAACGGCCCCATTTTATGTCACAATGTACTATGTCCCTAGACTAACTATTAGCCACAAACACTCGCTGAATAAATTAACTTAAAATTTACGATATGCCCATTATAAACTACGATGATCGCCTATGCTATAACATGGGGTTAAAAAAATAACTCTCAGAAACGGCCCCATTTTATGTCACAATGTACTATGTCCCTAGACTAACTATTAGCCACAAACACTCGCTGAATAAATTAACTTAAAATTTACGATATGCCCATTATAAACTACGATGATCGCCTATGCTATAACATGGGGTTAAAAAAATAACTCTCAGAAACGGCCCCATTTTATGTCACAATGTACTATGTCCCTAGACTAACTATTAGCCACAAACACTCGCTGAATAAATTAACTTAAAATTTACGATATGCCCATTATAAACTACGATGATCGCCTATGCTATAACATGGGGTTAAAAAAATAACTCTCAGAAACGGCCCCATTTTATGTCACAATGTACTATGTCCCTAGACTAACTATTAGCCACAAACACTCGCTGAATAAATTAACTTAAAATTTACGATATGCCCATTATAAACTACGATGATCGCCTATGCTATAACATGGGGTTAAAAAAATAACTCTCAGAAACGGCCCCATTTTATGTCACAATGTACTATGTCCCTAGACTAACTATTAGCCACAAACACTCGCTGAATAAATTAACTTAAAATTTACGATATGCCCATTATAAACTACGATGATCGCCTATGCTATAACATGGGGTTAAAAAAATAACTCTCAGAAACGGCCCCATTTTATGTCACAATGTACTATGTCCCTAGACTAACTATTAGCCACAAACACTCGCTGAATAAATTAACTTAAAATTTACGATATGCCCATTATAAACTACGATGATCGCCTATGCTATAACATGGGGTTAAAAAAATAACTCTCAGAAACGGCCCCATTTTATGTCACAATGTACTATGTCCCTAGACTAACTATTAGCCACAAACACTCGCTGAATAAATTAACTTAAAATTTACGATATGCCCATTATAAACTACGATGATCGCCTATGCTATAACATGGGGTTAAAAAAATAACTCTCAGAAACGGCCCCATTTTATGTCACAATGTACTATGTCCCTAGACTAACTATTAGCCACAAACACTCGCTGAATAAATTAACTTAAAATTTACGATATGCCCATTATAAACTACGATGATCGCCTATGCTATAACATGGGGTTAAAAAAATAACTCTCAGAAACGGCCCCATTTTATGTCACAATGTACTATGTCCCTAGACTAACTATTAGCCACAAACACTCGCTGAATAAATTAACTTAAAATTTACGATATGCCCATTATAAACTACGATGATCGCCTATGCTATAACATGGGGTTAAAAAAATAACTCTCAGAAACGGCCCCATTTTATGTCACAATGTACTATGTCCCTAGACTAACTATTAGCCACAAACACTCGCTGAATAAATTAACTTAAAATTTACGATATGCCCATTATAAACTACGATGATCGCCTATGCTATAACATGGGGTTAAAAAAATAACTCTCAGAAACGGCCCCATTTTATGTCACAATGTACTATGTCCCTAGACTAACTATTAGCCACAAACACTCGCTGAATAAATTAACTTAAAATTTACGATATGCCCATTATAAACTACGATGATCGCCTATGCTATAACATGGGGTTAAAAAAATAACTCTCAGAAACGGCCCCATTTTATGTCACAATGTACTATGTCCCTAGACTAACTATTAGCCACAAACACACGCTGAATAAATTAACTTAAAATTTACGATATGCCCATTATAAACTACGATGATCGCCTATGCTATAACATGGGGTTAAAAAAATAACTCTCAGAAACGGCCCCATTTTATGTCACAATGTACTATGTCCCTAGACTAACTATTAGCCACAAACACTCGCTGAATAAATTAACTTAAAATTTACGATATGCCCATTATAAACTACGATGATCGCCTATGCTATAACATGGGGTTAAAAAAATAACTCTCAGAAACGGCCCCATTTTATGTCACAATGTACTATGTCCCTAGACTAACTATTAGCCACAAACACTCGCTGAATAAATTAACTTAAAATTTACGATATGCCCATTATAAACTACGATGATCGCCTATGCTATAACATGGGGTTAAAAAAATAACTCTCAGAAACGGCCCCATTTTATGTCACAATGTACTATGTCCCTAGACTAACTATTAGCCACAAACACTCGCTGAATAAATTAACTTAAAATTTACGATATGCCCATTATAAACTACGATGATCGCCTATGCTATAACATGGGGTTAAAAAAATAACTCTCAGAAACGGCCCCATTTTATGTCACAATGTACTATGTCCCTAGACTAACTATTAGCCACAAACACTCGCTGAATAAATTAACTTAAAATTTACGATATGCCCATTATAAACTACGATGATCGCCTATGCTATAACATGGGGTTAAAAAAATAACTCTCAGAAACGGCCCCATTTTATGTCACAATGTACTATGTCCCTAGACTAACTATTAGCCACAAACACTCGCTGAATAAATTAACTTAAAATTTACGATATGCCCATTATAAACTACGATGATCGCCTATGCTATTGCTATAACATGGGGTTAAAAAAATAACTCTCAGAAACGGCCCCATTTTATGTCACAATGTACTATGTCCCTAGACTAACTATTAGCCACAAACACTCGCTGAATAAATTAACTTAAAATTTACGATATGCCCATTATAAACTACGATGATCGCCTATGCTATAACATGGGGTTAAAAAAATAACTCTCAGAAACGGCCCCATTTTATGTCACAATGTACTATGTCCCTAGACTAACTATTAGCCACAAACACTCGCTGAATAAATTAACTTAAAATTTACGATATGCCCATTATAAACTACGATGATCGCCTATGCTATAACATGGGGTTAAAAAAATAACTCTCAGAAACGGCCCCATTTTATGTCACAATGTACTATGTCCCTAGACTAACTATTAGCCACAAACACTCGCTGAATAAATTAACTTAAAATTTACGATATGCCCATTATAAACTACGATGATCGCCTATGCTATAACATGGGGTTAAAAAAATAACTCTCAGAAACGGCCCCATTTTATGTCACAATGTACTATGTCCCTAGACTAACTATTAGCCACAAACACTCGCTGAATAAATTAACTTAAAATTTACGATATGCCCATTATAAACTACGATGATCGCCTATGCTATAACATGGGGTTAAAAAAATAACTCTCAGAAACGGCCCCATTTTATGTCACAATGTACTATGTCCCTAGACTAACTATTAGCCACAAACACTCGCTGAATAAATTAACTTAAAATTTACGATATGCCCATTATAAACTACGATGATCGCCTATGCTATAACATGGGGTTAAAAAAATAACTCTCAGAAACGGCCCCATTTTATGTCACAATGTACTATGTCCCTAGACTAACTATTAGCCACAAACACTCGCTGAATAAATTAACTTAAAATTTACGATATGCCCATTATAAACTACGATGATCGCCTATGCTATAACATGGGGTTAAAAAAATAACTCTCAGAAACGGCCCCATTTTATGTCACAATGTACTATGTCCCTAGACTAACTATTAGCCACAAACACTCGCTGAATAAATTAACTTAAAATTTACGATATGCCCATTATAAACTACGATGATCGCCTATGCTATAACATGGGGTTAAAAAAATAACTCTCAGAAACGGCCCCATTTTATGTCACAATGTACTATGTCCCTAGACTAACTATTAGCCACAAACACTCGCTGAATAAATTAACTTAAAATTTACGATATGCCCATTATAAACTACGATGATCGCCTATGCTATAACATGGGGTTAAAAAAATAACTCTCAGAAACGGCCCCATTTTATGTCACAATGTACTATGTCCCTAGACTAACTATTAGCCACAAACACTCGCTGAATAAATTAACTTAAAATTTACGATATGCCCATTATAAACTACGATGATCGCCTATGCTATAACATGGGGTTAAAAAAATAACTCTCAGAAACGGCCCCATTTTATGTCACAATGTACTATGTCCCTAGACTAACTATTAGCCACAAACACTCGCTGAATAAATTAACTTAAAATTTACGATATGCCCATTATAAACTACGATGATCGCCTATGCTATAACATGGGGTTAAAAAAATAACTCTCAGAAACGGCCCCATTTTATGTCACAATGTACTATGTCCCTAGACTAACTATTAGCCACAAACACTCGCTGAATAAATTAACTTAAAATTTACGATATGCCCATTATAAACTACGATGATCGCCTATGCTATAACATGGGGTTAAAAAAATAACTCTCAGAAACGGCCCCATTTTATGTCACAATGTACTATGTCCCTAGACTAACTATTAGCCACAAACACTCGCTGAATAAATTAACTTAAAATTTACGATATGCCCATTATAAACTACGATGATCGCCTATGCTATAACATGGGGTTAAAAAAATAACTCTCAGAAACGGCCCCATTTTATGTCACAATGTACTATGTCCCTAGACTAACTATTAGCCACAAACACTCGCTGAATAAATTAACTTAAAATTTACGATATGCCCATTATAAACTACGATGATCGCCTATGCTATAACATGGGGTTAAAAAAATAACTCTCAGAAACGGCCCCATTTTATGTCACAATGTACTATGTCCCTAGACTAACTATTAGCCACAAACACTCGCTGAATAAATTAACTTAAAATTTACGATATGCCCATTATAAACTACGATGATCGCCTATGCTATAACATGGGGTTAAAAAAATAACTCTCAGAAACGGCCCCATTTTATGTCACAATGTACTATGTCCCTAGACTAACTATTAGCCACAAACACTCGCTGAATAAATTAACTTAAAATTTACGATATGCCCATTATAAACTACGATGATCGCCTATGCTATAACATGGGGTTAAAAAAATAACTCTCAGAAACGGCCCCATTTTATGTCACAATGTACTATGTCCCTAGACTAACTATTAGCCACAAACACTCGCTGAATAAATTAACTTAAAATTTACGATATGCCCATTATAAACTACGATGATCGCCTATGCTATAACATGGGGTTAAAAAAATAACTCTCAGAAACGGCCCCATTTTATGTCACAATGTACTATGTCCCTAGACTAACTATTAGCCACAAACACTCGCTGAATAAATTAACTTAAAATTTACGATATGCCCATTATAAACTACGATGATCGCCTATGCTATAACATGGGGTTAAAAAAATAACTCTCAGAAACGGCCCCATTTTATGTCACAATGTACTATGTCCCTAGACTAACTATTAGCCACAAACACTCGCTGAATAAATTAACTTAAAATTTACGATATGCCCATTATAAACTACGATGATCGCCTATGCTATAACATGGGGTTAAAAAAATAACTCTCAGAAACGGCCCCATTTTATGTCACAATGTACTATGTCCCTAGACTAACTATTAGCCACAAACACTCGCTGAATAAATTAACTTAAAATTTACGATATGCCCATTATAAACTACGATGATCGCCTATGCTATAACATGGGGTTAAAAAAATAACTCTCAGAAACGGCCCCATTTTATGTCACAATGTACTATGTCCCTAGACTAACTATTAGCCACAAACACTCGCTGAATAAATTAACTTAAAATTTACGATATGCCCATTATAAACTACGATGATCGCCTATGCTATAACATGGGGTTAAAAAAATAACTCTCAGAAACGGCCCCATTTTATGTCACAATGTACTATGTCCCTAGACTAACTATTAGCCACAAACACTCGCTGAATAAATTAACTTAAAATTTACGATATGCCCATTATAAACTACGATGATCGCCTATGCTATAACATGGGGTTAAAAAAATAACTCTCAGAAACGGCCCCATTTCATGTCACAATGTACTATGTCCCTAGACTAACTATTAGCCACAAACACTCGCTGAATAAATTAACTTAAAATTTACGATATGCCCATTATAAACTACGATGATCGCCTATGCTATAACATGGGGTTAAAAAAATAACTCTCAGAAACGGCCCCATTTTATGTCACAATGTACTATGTCCCTAGACTAACTATTAGCCACAAACACTCGCTGAATAAATTAACTTAAAATTTACGATATGCCCATTATAAACTACGATGATCGCCTATGCTATAACATGGGGTTAAAAAAATAACTCTCAGAAACGGCCCCATTTTATGTCACAATGTACTATGTCCCTAGACTAACTATTAGCCACAAACACTCGCTGAATAAATTAACTTAAAATTTACGATATGCCCATTATAAACTACGATGATCGCCTATGCTATAACATGGGGTTAAAAAAATAACTCTCAGAAACGGCCCCATTTTATGTCACAATGTACTATGTCCCTAGACTAACTATTAGCCACAAACACTCGCTGAATAAATTAACTTAAAATTTACGATATGCCCATTATAAACTACGATGATCGCCTATGCTATAACATGGGGTTAAAAAAATAACTCTCAGAAACGGCCCCATTTTATGTCACAATGTACTATGTCCCTAGACTAACTATTAGCCACAAACACTCGCTGAATAAATTAACTTAAAATTTACGATATGCCCATTATAAACTACGATGATCGCCTATGCTATAACATGGGGTTAAAAAAATAACTCTCAGAAACGGCCCCATTTTATGTCACAATGTACTATGTCCCTAGACTAACTATTAGCCACAAACACTCGCTGAATAAATTAACTTAAAATTTACGATATGCCCATTATAAACTACGATGATCGCCTATGCTATAACATGGGGTTAAAAAAATAACTCTCAGAAACGGCCCCATTTTATGTCACAATGTACTATGTCCCTAGACTAACTATTAGCCACAAACACTCGCTGAATAAATTAACTTAAAATTTACGATATGCCCATTATAAACTACGATGATCGCCTATGCTATAACATGGGGTTAAAAAAATAACTCTCAGAAACGGCCCCATTTTATGTCACAATGTACTATGTCCCTAGACTAACTATTAGCCACAAACACTCGCTGAATAAATTAACTTAAAATTTACGATATGCCCATTATAAACTACGATGATCGCCTATGCTATAACATGGGGTTAAAAAAATAACTCTCAGAAACGGCCCCATTTTATGTCACAATGTACTATGTCCCTAGACTAACTATTAGCCACAAACACTCGCTGAATAAATTAACTTAAAATTTACGATATGCCCATTATAAACTACGATGATCGCCTATGCTATAACATGGGGTTAAAAAAATAACTCTCAGAAACGGCCCCATTTTATGTCACAATGTACTATGTCCCTAGACTAACTATTAGCCACAAACACTCGCTGAATAAATTAACTTAAAATTTACGATATGCCCATTATAAACTACGATGATCGCCTATGCTATAACATGGGGTTAAAAAAATAACTCTCAGAAACGGCCCCATTTTATGTCACAATGTACTATGTCCCTAGACTAACTATTAGCCACAAACACTCGCTGAATAAATTAACTTAAAATTTACGATATGCCCATTATAAACTACGATGATCGCCTATGCTATAACATGGGGTTAAAAAAATAACTCTCAGAAACGGCCCCATTTTATGTCACAATGTACTATGTCCCTAGACTAACTATTAGCCACAAACACTCGCTGAATAAATTAACTTAAAATTTACGATATGCCCATTATAAACTACGATGATCGCCTATGCTATAACATGGGGTTAAAAAAATAACTCTCAGAAACGGCCCCATTTTATGTCACAATGTACTATGTCCCTAGACTAACTATTAGCCACAAACACTCGCTGAATAAATTAACTTAAAATTTACGATATGCCCATTATAAACTACGATGATCGCCTATGCTATAACATGGGGTTAAAAAAATAACTCTCAGAAACGGCCCCATTTTATGTCACAATGTACTATGTCCCTAGACTAACTATTAGCCACAAACACTCGCTGAATAAATTAACTTAAAATTTACGATATGCCCATTATAAACTACGATGATCGCCTATGCTATAACATGGGGTTAAAAAAATAACTCTCAGAAACGGCCCCATTTTATGTCACAATGTACTATGTCCCTAGACTAACTATTAGCCACAAACACTCGCTGAATAAATTAACTTAAAATTTACGATATGCCCATTATAAACTACGATGATCGCCTATGCTATAACATGGGGTTAAAAAAATAACTCTCAGAAACGGCCCCATTTTATGTCACAATGTACTATGTCCCTAGACTAACTATTAGCCACAAACACTCGCTGAATAAATTAACTTAAAATTTACGATATGCCCATTATAAACTACGATGATCGCCTATGCTATAACATGGGGTTAAAAAAATAACTCTCAGAAACGGCCCCATTTTATGTCACAATGTACTATGTCCCTAGACTAACTATTAGCCACAAACACTCGCTGAATAAATTAACTTAAAATTTACGATATGCCCATTATAAACTACGATGATCGCCTATGCTATAACATGGGGTTAAAAAAATAACTCTCAGAAACGGCCCCATTTTATGTCACAATGTACTATGTCCCTAGACTAACTATTAGCCACAAACACTCGCTGAATAAATTAACTTAAAATTTACGATATGCCCATTATAAACTACGATGATCGCCTATGCTATAACATGGGGTTAAAAAAATAACTCTCAGAAACGGCCCCATTTTATGTCACAATGTACTATGTCCCTAGACTAACTATTAGCCACAAACACTCGCTGAATAAATTAACTTAAAATTTACGATATGCCCATTATAAACTACGATGATCGCCTATGCTATAACATGGGGTTAAAAAAATAACTCTCAGAAACGGCCCCATTTTATGTCACAATGTACTATGTCCCTAGACTAACTATTAGCCACAAACACTCGCTGAATAAATTAACTTAAAATTTACGATATGCCCATTATAAACTACGATGATCGCCTATGCTATAACATGGGGTTAAAAAAATAACTCTCAGAAACGGCCCCATTTTATGTCACAATGTACTATGTCCCTAGACTAACTATTAGCCACAAACACTCGCTGAATAAATTAACTTAAAATTTACGATATGCCCATTATAAACTACGATGATCGCCTATGCTATAACATGGGGTTAAAAAAATAACTCTCAGAAACGGCCCCATTTTATGTCACAATGTACTATGTCCCTAGACTAACTATTAGCCACAAACACTCGCTGAATAAATTAACTTAAAATTTACGATATGCCCATTATAAACTACGATGATCGCCTATGCTATAACATGGGGTTAAAAAAATAACTCTCAGAAACGGCCCCATTTTATGTCACAATGTACTATGTCCCTAGACTAACTATTAGCCACAAACACTCGCTGAATAAATTAACTTAAAATTTACGATATGCCCATTATAAACTACGATGATCGCCTATGCTATAACATGGGGTTAAAAAAATAACTCTCAGAAACGGCCCCATTTTATGTCACAATGTACTATGTCCCTAGACTAACTATTAGCCACAAACACTCGCTGAATAAATTAACTTAAAATTTACGATATGCCCATTATAAACTACGATGATCGCCTATGCTATAACATGGGGTTAAAAAAATAACTCTCAGAAACGGCCCCATTTTATGTCACAATGTACTATGTCCCTAGACTAACTATTAGCCACAAACACTCGCTGAATAAATTAACTTAAAATTTACGATATGCCCATTATAAACTACGATGATCGCCTATGCTATAACATGGGGTTAAAAAAATAACTCTCAGAAACGGCCCCATTTTATGTCACAATGTACTATGTCCCTAGACTAACTATTAGCCACAAACACTCGCTGAATAAATTAACTTAAAATTTACGATATGCCCATTATAAACTACGATGATCGCCTATGCTATAACATGGGGTTAAAAAAATAACTCTCAGAAACGGCCCCATTTTATGTCACAATGTACTATGTCCCTAGACTAACTATTAGCCACAAACACTCGCTGAATAAATTAACTTAAAATTTACGATATGCCCATTATAAACTACGATGATCGCCTATGCTATAACATGGGGTTAAAAAAATAACTCTCAGAAACGGCCCCATTTTATGTCACAATGTACTATGTCCCTAGACTAACTATTAGCCACAAACACTCGCTGAATAAATTAACTTAAAATTTACGATATGCCCATTATAAACTACGATGATCGCCTATGCTATAACATGGGGTTAAAAAAATAACTCTCAGAAACGGCCCCATTTTATGTCACAATGTACTATGTCCCTAGACTAACTATTAGCCACAAACACTCGCTGAATAAATTAACTTAAAATTTACGATATGCCCATTATAAACTACGATGATCGCCTATGCTATAACATGGGGTTAAAAAAATAACTCTCAGAAACGGCCCCATTTTATGTCACAATGTACTATGTCCCTAGACTAACTATTAGCCACAAACACTCGCTGAATAAATTAACTTAAAATTTACGATATGCCCATTATAAACTACGATGATCGCCTATGCTATAACATGGGGTTAAAAAAATAACTCTCAGAAACGGCCCCATTTTATGTCACAATGTACTATGTCCCTAGACTAACTATTAGCCACAAACACTCGCTGAATAAATTAACTTAAAATTTACGATATGCCCATTATAAACTACGATGATCGCCTATGCTATAACATGGGGTTAAAAAAATAACTCTCAGAAACGGCCCCATTTTATGTCACAATGTACTATGTCCCTAGACTAACTATTAGCCACAAACACTCGCTGAATAAATTAACTTAAAATTTACGATATGCCCATTATAAACTACGATGATCGCCTATGCTATAACATGGGGTTAAAAAAATAACTCTCAGAAACGGCCCCATTTTATGTCACAATGTACTATGTCCCTAGACTAACTATTAGCCACAAACACTCGCTGAATAAATTAACTTAAAATTTACGATATGCCCATTATAAACTACGATGATCGCCTATGCTATAACATGGGGTTAAAAAAATAACTCTCAGAAACGGCCCCATTTTATGTCACAATGTACTATGTCCCTAGACTAACTATTAGCCACAAACACTCGCTGAATAAATTAACTTAAAATTTACGATATGCCCATTATAAACTACGATGATCGCCTATGCTATAACATGGGGTTAAAAAAATAACTCTCAGAAACGGCCCCATTTTATGTCACAATGTACTATGTCCCTAGACTAACTATTAGCCACAAACACTCGCTGAATAAATTAACTTAAAATTTACGATATGCCCATTATAAACTACGATGATCGCCTATGCTATAACATGGGGTTAAAAAAATAACTCTCAGAAACGGCCCCATTTTATGTCACAATGTACTATGTCCCTAGACTAACTATTAGCCACAAACACTCGCTGAATAAATTAACTTAAAATTTACGATATGCCCATTATAAACTACGATGATCGCCTATGCTATAACATGGGGTTAAAAAAATAACTCTCAGAAACGGCCCCATTTTATGTCACAATGTACTATGTCCCTAGACTAACTATTAGCCACAAACACTCGCTGAATAAATTAACTTAAAATTTACGATATGCCCATTATAAACTACGATGATCGCCTATGCTATAACATGGGGTTAAAAAAATAACTCTCAGAAACGGCCCCATTTTATGTCACAATGTACTATGTCCCTAGACTAACTATTAGCCACAAACACTCGCTGAATAAATTAACTTAAAATTTACGATATGCCCATTATAAACTACGATGATCGCCTATGCTATAACATGGGGTTAAAAAAATAACTCTCAGAAACGGCCCCATTTTATGTCACAATGTACTATGTCCCTAGACTAACTATTAGCCACAAACACTCGCTGAATAAATTAACTTAAAATTTACGATATGCCCATTATAAACTACGATGATCGCCTATGCTATAACATGGGGTTAAAAAAATAACTCTCAGAAACGGCCCCATTTTATGTCACAATGTACTATGTCCCTAGACTAACTATTAGCCACAAACACTCGCTGAATAAATTAACTTAAAATTTACGATATGCCCATTATAAACTACGATGATCGCCTATGCTATAACATGGGGTTAAAAAAATAACTCTCAGAAACGGCCCCATTTTATGTCACAATGTACTATGTCCCTAGACTAACTATTAGCCACAAACACTCGCTGAATAAATTAACTTAAAATTTACGATATGCCCATTATAAACTACGATGATCGCCTATGCTATAACATGGGGTTAAAAAAATAACTCTCAGAAACGGCCCCATTTTATGTCACAATGTACTATGTCCCTAGACTAACTATTAGCCACAAACACTCGCTGAATAAATTAACTTAAAATTTACGATATGCCCATTATAAACTACGATGATCGCCTATGCTATAACATGGGGTTAAAAAAATAACTCTCAGAAACGGCCCCATTTTATGTCACAATGTACTATGTCCCTAGACTAACTATTAGCCACAAACACTCGCTGAATAAATTAACTTAAAATTTACGATATGCCCATTATAAACTACGATGATCGCCTATGCTATAACATGGGGTTAAAAAAATAACTCTCAGAAACGGCCCCATTTTATGTCACAATGTACTATGTCCCTAGACTAACTATTAGCCACAAACACTCGCTGAATAAATTAACTTAAAATTTACGATATGCCCATTATAAACTACGATGATCGCCTATGCTATAACATGGGGTTAAAAAAATAACTCTCAGAAACGGCCCCATTTTATGTCACAATGTACTATGTCCCTAGACTAACTATTAGCCACAAACACTCGCTGAATAAATTAACTTAAAATTTACGATATGCCCATTATAAACTACGATGATCGCCTATGCTATAACATGGGGTTAAAAAAATAACTCTCAGAAACGGCCCCATTTTATGTCACAATGTACTATGTCCCTAGACTAACTATTAGCCACAAACACTCGCTGAATAAATTAACTTAAAATTTACGATATGCCCATTATAAACTACGATGATCGCCTATGCTATAACATGGGGTTAAAAAAATAACTCTCAGAAACGGCCCCATTTTATGTCACAATGTACTATGTCCCTAGACTAACTATTAGCCACAAACACTCGCTGAATAAATTAACTTAAAATTTACGATATGCCCATTATAAACTACGATGATCGCCTATGCTATAACATGGGGTTAAAAAAATAACTCTCAGAAACGGCCCCATTTTATGTCACAATGTACTATGTCCCTAGACTAACTATTAGCCACAAACACTCGCTGAATAAATTAACTTAAAATTTACGATATGCCCATTATAAACTACGATGATCGCCTATGCTATAACATGGGGTTAAAAAAATAACTCTCAGAAACGGCCCCATTTTATGTCACAATGTACTATGTCCCTAGACTAACTATTAGCCACAAACACTCGCTGAATAAATTAACTTAAAATTTACGATATGCCCATTATAAACTACGATGATCGCCTATGCTATAACATGGGGTTAAAAAAATAACTCTCAGAAACGGCCCCATTTTATGTCACAATGTACTATGTCCCTAGACTAACTATTAGCCACAAACACTCGCTGAATAAATTAACTTAAAATTTACGATATGCCCATTATAAACTACGATGATCGCCTATGCTATAACATGGGGTTAAAAAAATAACTCTCAGAAACGGCCCCATTTTATGTCACAATGTACTATGTCCCTAGACTAACTATTAGCCACAAACACTCGCTGAATAAATTAACTTAAAATTTACGATATGCCCATTATAAACTACGATGATCGCCTATGCTATAACATGGGGTTAAAAAAATAACTCTCAGAAACGGCCCCATTTTATGTCACAATGTACTATGTCCCTAGACTAACTATTAGCCACAAACACTCGCTGAATAAATTAACTTAAAATTTACGATATGCCCATTATAAACTACGATGATCGCCTATGCTATAACATGGGGTTAAAAAAATAACTCTCAGAAACGGCCCCATTTTATGTCACAATGTACTATGTCCCTAGACTAACTATTAGCCACAAACACTCGCTGAATAAATTAACTTAAAATTTACGATATGCCCATTATAAACTACGATGATCGCCTATGCTATAACATGGGGTTAAAAAAATAACTCTCAGAAACGGCCCCATTTTATGTCACAATGTACTATGTCCCTAGACTAACTATTAGCCACAAACACTCGCTGAATAAATTAACTTAAAATTTACGATATGCCCATTATAAACTACGATGATCGCCTATGCTATAACATGGGGTTAAAAAAATAACTCTCAGAAACGGCCCCATTTTATGTCACAATGTACTATGTCCCTAGACTAACTATTAGCCACAAACACTCGCTGAATAAATTAACTTAAAATTTACGATATGCCCATTATAAACTACGATGATCGCCTATGCTATAACATGGGGTTAAAAAAATAACTCTCAGAAACGGCCCCATTTTATGTCACAATGTACTATGTCCCTAGACTAACTATTAGCCACAAACACTCGCTGAATAAATTAACTTAAAATTTACGATATATAAACTACGATGATCGCCTATGCTATAACATGGGGTTAAAAAAATAACTCACAGAAACGGCCCCATTTTATGTCACAATGTACTATGTCCCTAGACTAACTATTAGCCACAAACACTCGCTGAATAAATTAACTTAAAATTTACGATATGCCCATTAAAAACTACGATGATCGCCTATGCTATAACATGGGGTTAAAAAAATAACTCTCAGAAACGGCCCCATTTTATGTCACAATGTACTATGGCCCTAGACTAACTATTAGCCACAAACACTCGCTGAATAAATTAACTTAAAATTTACGATATGCCCATTATAAACTACGAAGATCGCCTATGCTATAACATGGGGTTAAAAAAATAACTCTCAGAAACGGCCCCATTTTATGTCACAATGTACTATGTCCCTAGACTAACTATTAGCCACAAACACTCGCTGAATAAATTAACTTAAAATTTACGATATGCCCATTATAAACTACGATGATCGCCTATGCTATAACATGGGGTTAAAAAATTAACTCTCAGAAACGGCCCCATTTTATGTCACAATGTACTATGTCCCTAGACTAACTATTAGCCACAAACACTCGCTGAATAAATTAACTTAAAATTTACGATATGCCCATTATAAACTACGATGATCGCCTATGCTATAACATGGGGTTAAAAAAATAACTCTCAGAAACGGCCCCATTTTATGTCACAATGTACTATGTCCCTAGACTAACTATTAGCCACAAACACTCGCTGAATAAATTAACTTAAAATTTACGATATGCCCATTATAAACTACGATGATCGCCTATGCTATAACATGGGGTTAAAAAAATAACTCTCAGAAACGGCCCCATTTTATGTCACAATGTACTATGTCCCTAGACTAACTATTAGCCACAAACACTCGCTGAATAAATTAACTTAAAATTTACGATATGCCCATTATAAAACTACGATGATCGCCTATGCTATAACATGGGGTTAAAAAAATAACTCTCAGAAACGGCCCCATTTTATGTCACAATGTACTATGTCCCTAGACTAACTATTAGCCACAAACACTCGCTGAATAAATTAACTTAAAATTTACGATATGCCCATTATAAACTACGATGATCGCCTATGCTATAACATGGGGTTAAAAAAATAACTCTCAGAAACGGCCCCATTTTATGTCACAATGTACTATGTCCCTAGACTAACTATTAGCCACAAACACTCGCTGAATAAATTAACTTAAAATTTACGATATGCCCATTATAAACTACGATGATCGCCTATGCTATAACATGGGGTTAAAAAAATAACTCTCAGAAACGGCCCCATTTTATGTCACAATGTACTATGTCCCTAGACTAACTATTAGCCACAAACACTCGCTGAATAAATTAACTTAAAATTTACGATATGCCCATTATAAACTACGATGATCGCCTATGCTATAACATGGGGTTAAAAAAATAACTCTCAGAAACGGCCCCATTTTATGTCACAATGTACTATGTCCCTAGACTAACTATTAGCCACAAACACTCGCTGAATAAATTAACTTAAAATTTACGATATGCCCATTATAAACTACGATGATCGCCTATGCTATAACATGGGGTTAAAAAAATAACTCTCAGAAACGGCCCCATTTTATGTCACAATGTACTATGTCCCTAGACTAACTATTAGCCACAAACACTCGCTGAATAAATTAACTTAAAATTTACGATATGCCCATTATAAACTACGATGATCGCCTATGCTATAACATGGGGTTAAAAAAATAACTCTCAGAAACGGCCCCATTTTATGTCACAATGTACTATGTCCCTAGACTAACTATTAGCCACAAACACTCGCTGAATAAATTAACTTAAAATTTACGATATGCCCATTATAAACTACGATGATCGCCTATGCTATAACATGGGGTTAAAAAAATAACTCTCAGAAACGGCCCCATTTTATGTCACAATGTACTATGTCCCTAGACTAACTATTAGCCACAAACACTCGCTGAATAAATTAACTTAAAATTTACGATATGCCCATTATAAACTACGATGATCGCCTATGCTATAACATGGGGTTAAAAAAAATAACTCTCAGAAACGGCCCCATTTTATGTCACAATGTACTATGTCCCTAGACTAACTATTAGCCACAAACACTCGCTGAATAAATTAACTTAAAATTTACGATATGCCCATTATAAACTACGATGATCGCCTATGCTATAACATGGGGGTTAAAAAAATAACTCTCAGAAACGGCCCCCATTTTATGTCACAATGTACTATGTCCCTAGACTAACTATTAGCCACAAACACTCGCTGAATAAATTAACTTAAAATTTACGATATGCCCATTATAAAACTACGATGATCGCCTATGCTATAACATGGGGTTAAAAAAATAACTCTCAGAAACGGCCCCATTTTATGTCACAATGTACTATGTCCCTAGACTAACTATTAGCCACAAACACTCGCTGAATAAATTAACTTAAAATTTACGATATGCCCATTATAAACTACGATGATCGCCTATGCTATAACATGGGGTTAAAAAAAATAACTCTCAGAAACGGCCCCATTTTATGTCACAATGTACTATGTCCCTAGACTAACTATTAGCCACAAACACTCGCTGAATAAATTAACTTAAAATTTACGATATGCCCATTATAAACTACGATGATCGCCTATGCTATAACATGGGGTTAAAAAAATAACTCTCAGAAACGGCCCCATTTTATGTCACAATGTACTATGTCCCTAGACTAACTATTAGCCACAAACACTCGCTGAATAAATTAACTTAAAATTTACGATATGCCCATTATAAACTACGATGATCGCCTATGCTATAACATGGGGTTAAAAAAATAACTCTCAGAAACGGCCCCATTTTATGTCACAATGTACTATGTCCCTAGACTAACTATTAGCCACAAACACTCGCTGAATAAATTAACTTAAAATTTACGATATGCCCATTATAAACTACGATGATCGCCTATGCTATAACATGGGGTTAAAAAAATAACTCTCAGAAAACGGCCCCATTTTATGTCACAATGTACTATGTCCCTAGACTAACTATTAGCCACAAACACTCGCTGAATAAATTAACTTAAAATTTACGATATGCCCATTATAAACTACGATGATCGCCTATGCTATAACATGGGGTTAAAAAAATAACTCTCAGAAACGGCCCCATTTTATGTCACAATGTACTATGTCCCTAGACTAACTATTAGCCACAAACACTCGCTGAATAAATTAACTTAAAATTTACGATATGCCCATTATAAACTACGATGATCGCCTATGCTATAACATGGGGTTAAAAAAATAACTCTCAGAAACGGCCCCATTTTATGTCACAATGTACTATGTCCCTAGACTAACTATTAGCCACAAACACTCGCTGAATAAATTAACTTAAAATTTACGATATGCCCATTATAAACTACGATGATCGCCTATGCTATAACATGGGGTTAAAAAAATAACTCTCAGAAACGGCCCCATTTTATGTCACAATGTACTATGTCCCTAGACTAACTATTAGCCACAAACACTCGCTGAATAAATTAACTTAAAATTTACGATATGCCCATTATAAACTACGATGATCGCCTATGCTATAACATGGGGTTAAAAAATAACTCTCAGAAACGGCCCCATTTTATGTCACAATGTACTATGTCCCTAGACTAACTATTAGCCACAAACACTCGCTGAATAAATTAACTTAAAATTTACGATATGCCCATTATAAACTACGATGATCGCCTATGCTATAACATGGGGTTAAAAAAATAACTCTCAGAAACGGCCCCATTTTATGTCACAATGTACTATGTCCCTAGACTAACTATTAGCCACAAACACTCGCTGAATAAATTAACTTAAAATTTACGATATGCCCATTATAAACTACGATGATCGCCTATGCTATAACATGGGGTTAAAAAAATAACTCTCAGAAACGGCCCCATTTTATGTCACAATGTACTATGTCCCTAGACTAACTATTAGCCACAAACACTCGCTGAATAAATTAACTTAAAATTTACGATATGCCCATTATAAACTACGATGATCGCCTATGCTATAACATGGGGTTAAAAAAATAACTCTCAGAAACGGCCCCATTTTATGTCACAATGTACTATGTCCCTAGACTAACTATTAGCCACAAACACTCGCTGAATAAATTAACTTAAAATTTACGATATGCCCATTATAAACTACGATGATCGCCTATGCTATAACATGGGGTTAAAAAAATAACTCTCAGAAACGGCCCCATTTTATGTCACAATGTACTATGTCCCTAGACTAACTATTAGCCACAAACACTCGCTGAATAAATTAACTTAAAATTTACGATATGCCCATTATAAACTACGATGATCGCCTATGCTATAACATGGGGTTAAAAAAATAACTCTCAGAAACGGCCCCATTTTATGTCACAATGTACTATGTCCCTAGACTAACTATTAGCCACAAACACTCGCTGAATAAATTAACTTAAAATTTACGATATGCCCATTATAAACTACGATGATCGCCTATGCTATAACATGGGGTTAAAAAAATAACTCTCAGAAACGGCCCCATTTTATGTCACAATGTACTATGTCCCTAGACTAACTATTAGCCACAAACACTCGCTGAATAAATTAACTTAAAATTTACGATATGCCCATTATAAACTACGATGATCGCCTATGCTATAACATGGGGTTAAAAAAATAACTCTCAGAAACGGCCCCATTTTATGTCACAATGTACTATGTCCCTAGACTAACTATTAGCCACAAACACTCGCTGAATAAATTAACTTAAAATTTACGATATGCCCATTATAAACTACGATGATCGCCTATGCTATAACATGGGGTTAAAAAAATAACTCTCAGAAACGGCCCCATTTTATGTCACAATGTACTATGTCCCTAGACTAACTATTAGCCACAAACACTCGCTGAATAAATTAACTTAAAATTTACGATATGCCCATTATAAACTACGATGATCGCCTATGCTATAACATGGGGTTAAAAAAATAACTCTCAGAAACGGCCCCATTTTATGTCACAATGTACTATGTCCCTAGACTAACTATTAGCCACAAACACTCGCTGAATAAATTAACTTAAAATTTACGATATGCCCATTATAAACTACGATGATCGCCTATGCTATAACATGGGGTTAAAAAAATAACTCTCAGAAACGGCCCCATTTTATGTCACAATGTACTATGTCCCTAGACTAACTATTAGCCACAAACACTCGCTGAATAAATTAACTTAAAATTTACGATATGCCCATTATAAACTACGATGATCGCCTATGCTATAACATGGGGTTAAAAAAATAACTCTCAGAAACGGCCCCATTTTATGTCACAATGTACTATGTCCCTAGACTAACTATTAGCCACAAACACTTGCTGAATAAATTAACTTAAAATTTACGATATGCCCATTATAAACTACGATGATCGCCTATGCTACAACATGGGGTTAAAAAAATAACTCTCAGAAACGGCCCCATTTTATGTCACAATGTACTATGTCCCTAGACTAACTATTAGCCACAAACACACTCGCTGAATAAATTAACTTAAAATTTACGATATGCCCATTATAAACTACGATGATCGCCTATGCTACAACATGGGGTTAAAAAAAATAACTCTCAGAAACGGCCCCATTTTATGTCACAATGTACTATGTCCCTAGACTAACTATTAGCCACAAACACTCGCTGAATAAATTAACTTAAAATTTACGATATGCCCATTATAAACTACGATGATCGCCTATGCTATAACGTGGGGTTAAAAAAATAACTCTCAGAAACGGCCCCATTTTATGTCACAATGTACTATGACCCTAGACTAACTATTAGCCACAAACACTCGCTGAATAAATTAACTTAAAATTTACGATATGCCCATTATAAACTACGATGATCGCCCATGCTATAACATGGGGTTGAAAAAAATAACTCTCAGAAACGGCCCCATTTTATGTCACAATGTACTATGTCCCTAGACTAACTATTAGCCACAAACACTCGCTGAATAAATTAACTTAAAATTTACGATATGCCCATTATAAACTACGATGATCGCCTATGCTATAACATGGGGGTTAAAAAAATAACTCTCAGAAACGGCCCCATTTTATGTCACAATGTACTATGTCCCTAGACTAACTATTAGCCACAAACACTCGCTGAATAAATAACTTAAAATTTACGATATGCCCATTATAAACTACGATGATCGCCTATGCTATAACATGGGGTTAAAAAAATAACTCTCAGAAACGGCCCCATTTTATGTCACAATGTACTATGTCCCTAGACTAACTATTAGCCACAAACACTCGCTGAATAAATTAACTTAAAATTTACGATATGCCCATTATAAAACTACGATGATCGCCTATGCTATAACATGGGGTTAAAAAAATAACTCTCAGAAACGGCCCCATTTTATGTCACAATGTACAATGTCCCTAGACTAACTATTAGCCACAAACACTCGCTGAATAAATTAACTTAAAATTTACGATATGCCCATTATAAACTACGATGATCCCCTATGCTATAACATGGGGTTAAAAAAATAACTCTCAGAAACGGCCCCATTTTATGTCACAATGTACTATGTCCCTAGAATAACTATTAGCCACAAACACTCGCTGAATAAATTAACTTAAAATTTACGATATGCCCATTATAAACTACGATGATCGCCTATGCTATAACATGGGGCTAAAAAAATAACTCTCAGAAACGGCCCCATTTTATGTCACAATGTACTATGTCCCTAGACTAACTATTAGCCACAAACACTCGCTGAATAAATTAACTTAAAATTTACGATATGCCCATTATAAACTACGATGATCGCCTATGCTATAACATGGGGTTAAAAAAATAACTCTCAGAAACGCCCCATTTTATGTCACAATGTACTATGTCCCCTAGACTAACTATTAGCCACAAACACTCGCTGAATAAATGAACTTAAAATTTACGATATGCCCATTATAAAACTACGATGATCGCCTATGCTATAACATGGGGTTAAAAAAATAACTCTCAGAAACGGCCCCATTTTATGTCACAATGTACTATGTCCCTAGACTAACTATTAGCCACAAACACTCGCTGAATAAATTAACTTAAAATTTACGATATGCCCATTATAAACTACGATGATCGCCTATGCTATAACATGGGGTTAAAAAAATAACTCTCAGAAACGGCCCCATTTTATGTCACAAATGTACTATGTCCCTAGACTAACTATTAGCCACAAACACTCGCTGAATAAATTAACTTAAAATTTACGATATGCCCATTATAAACTACGATGATCGCCTATGCTATAACATGGGGTTAAAAAAATAACTCTCAGAAACGGCCCCATTTTATGTCACAATGTACTATGTCCCTAGACTAACTATTAGCCACAAACACTCGCTGAATAAATTAACTTAAAATTTACGATATGCCCATTATAAACTACGATGATCGCCTATGCTATAACAGTGGGGTTAAAAAAATAACTCTCAGAAACGGCCCCATTTTATGTCACAATGTACTATGTCCCTAGACTAACTATTAGCCACAAACACTCGCTGAATAAATTAACTTAAAATTTACGATATGCCCATTATAAACTACGATGATCGCCTATGCTATAACATGGGGTTAAAAAAATAACTCTCAGAAACGGCCCCATTTTATGTCACAATGTACTATGTCCCTAGACTAACTATTAGCCACAAACACTCGCTGAATAAATTAACTTAAAATTTACGATATGCCCATTATAAACTACGATGATCGCCTATGCTATAACATGGGGTTAAAAAAATAACTCTCAGAAACGGCCCCATTTTATGTCACAATGTACTATGTCCCTAGACTAACTATTAGCCACAAACACTCGCTGAATAAATTAACTTAAAATTTACGATATGCCCATTATAAACTACGATGATCGCCTATGCTATAACGTGGGGTTAAAAAAATAACTCTCAGAAACGGCCCCATTTTATGTCACAATGTACTATGTCCCTAGACTAACTATTAGCCACAAACACTCGCTGAATAAATTAACTTAAAATTTACGATATGCCCATTATAAACTACGATGATCGCCTATGCTATAACGTGGGGTTAAAAAATAACTCTCAGAAACGGCCCCATTTTATGTCACAATGTACTATGTCCCTAGACTAACTATTAGCCACAAACACTCGCTGAATAAATTAACTTAAAATTTACGATATGCCCATTATAAACTACGATGATCGCCTATGCTATAACGTGGGGTTAAAAAAATAACTCTCAGAAACGGCCCCATTTTATGTCACAATGTACTATGTCCCTAGACTAACTATTAGCCACAAACACTCGCTGAATAAATTAACTTAAAATTTACGATATGCCCATTATAAACTACGATGATCGCCTATGCTATAACGTGGGGTTAAAAAAATAACTCTCAGAAACGGCCCCATTTTATGTCACAATGTACTATGTCCCTAGACTAACTATTAGCCACAAACACTCGCTGAATAAATTAACTTAAAATTTACGATATGCCCATTATAAACTACGATGATCGCCTATGCTATAACGATGGGGTTAAAAAAATAACTCTCAGAAACGGCCCCATTTTATGTCACAATGTACTATGTCCCTAGACTAACTATTAGCCACAAACACTCGCTGAATAAATTAACTTAAAATTTACGATATGCCCATTATAAACTACGATGATCGCCTATGCTATAACGTGGGGTTAAAAAAATAACTCTCAGAAACGGCCCCATTTTATGTCACAATGTACTATGTCCCTAGACTAACTATTAGCCACAAACACTCGCTGAATAAATTAACTTAAAATTTACGATATGCCCATTATAAACTACGATGATCGCCTATGCTATAACGTGGGGTTAAAAAAATAACTCTCAGAAACGGCCCCATTTTATGTCACAATGTACTATGTCCCTAGACTAACTATTAGCCACAAACACTCGCTGAATAAATTAACTTAAAATTTACGATATGCCCATTATAAACTACGATGATCGCCTATGCTATAACATGGGGTTAAAAAAATAACTCTCAGAAACGGCCCCATTTTATGTCACAATGTACTATGTCCCTAGACTAACTATTAGCCACAAACACTCGCTGAATAAATTAACTTAAAATTTACGATATGCCCATTATAAACTACGATGATCGCCTATGCTATAACGTGGGGTTAAAAAAATAACTCTCAGAAACGGCCCCATTTTATGTCACAATGTACTATGTCCCTAGACTAACTATTAGCCACAAACACTCGCTGAATAAATTAACTTAAAATTTACGATATGCCCATTATAAACTGCGATGATCGCCTATGCTATAACGTTGGGGTTAAAAAAATAACTCTCAGAAGCGGCCCCATTTTATGTCACAATGTACTATGTCCCTAGACTAACTATTAGCCACAAACACTCGCTGAATAAATTAACTTAAAATTTACGATATGCCCATTATAAACTACGATGATCGCCTATGCTATAACATGGGGTTAAAAAAATAACTCTCAGAAACGGCCCCATTTTATGTCACAATGTACTATGTCCCTAGACTAACTATTAGCCACAAACACTCGCTGAATAAATTAACTTAAAATTTACGATATGCCCATTATAAACTACGATGATCGCCTATGCTATAACATGGGGTTAAAAAAATAACTCTCAGAAACGGCCCCATTTTATGTCACAATGTACTATGTCCCTAGACTAACTATTAGCCACAAACACTCGCTGAATAAATTAACTTAAAATTTACGATATGCCCATTATAAACTACGATGATCGCCTATGCTATAACATGGGGTTAAAAAAATAACTCTCAGAAACGGCCCCATTTTATGTCACAATGTACTATGTCCCTAGACTAACTATTAGCCACAAACACTCGCTGAATAAATTAACTTAAAATTTACGATATGCCCATTATAAACTACGATGATCGCCTATGCTATAACATGGGGTTAAAAAAAATATAACTCTCAGAAACGGCCCCATTTTATGTCACAATGTACTATGTCCCTAGACTAACTATTAGCCACAAACACTCGCTGAATAAATTAACTTAAAATTTACGATATGCCCATTATAAACTACGATGATCGCCTATGCTACAACATGGGGTTAAAAAAATAACTCTCAGAAACGGCCCCATTTTATGTCACAATGTACTATGTCCCTAGACTAACTATTAGCCACAAACACTCGCTGAATAAATTAACTTAAAATTTACGATATGCCCATTATAAACTACGATGATCGCCTATGCTATAACATGGGGTTAAAAAAATAACTCTCAGAAACGGCCCCATTTTATGTCACAATGTACTATGTCCCTAGACTAACTATTAGCCACAAACACTCGCTGAATAAATTAACTTAAAATTTACGATATGCCCATTATAAACTACGATGATCGCCTATGCTATAACATGGGGTTAAAACAATAACTCTCAGAAACGGCCCCATTTTATGTCACAATGTACTATGTCCCTAGACTAACTATTAGCCACAAACACTCGCTGAATAAATTAACTTAAAATTTACGATATGCCCATTATAAACTACGATGATCGCCTATGCTATAACATGGGGTTAAAAAAATAACTCTCAGAAACGGCCCCATTTTATGTCACAATGTACTATGTCCCTAGACTAACTATTAGCCACAAACACTCGCTGAATAAATTAACCTAAAATTTACGATATGCCCATTATAAACTACGATGATCGCCTATGCTATAACATGGGGTTAAAAAAATTACTCTCAGAAACGGCCCCATTTTATGTCACAATGTACTATGTCCCTAGACTAACTATTAGCCACAAACACTCGCTGAATAAATTAACTTAAAATTACGATATGCCCATTATAAACTACGATGATCGCCTATGCTATAACATGGGGTTAAAAAAATAACTCTCAGAAACGGCCCCATTTTATGTCACAATGTACTATGTCCCTAGACTAACTATTAGCCACAAACACTCGCTGAATAAATTAACTTAAGATTTACGATATGCCCATTATAAACTACGATGATCGCCTATGCTATAACATGGGGTTAAAAAAATAACTCAGAAACGGCCCCATTTTATGTCACAATGTACTATGTCCCTAGACTAACTATTAGCCACAAACACTCGCTGAATAAATTAACTTAAAATTTACGATATGCCCATTATAAACTACGATGATCGCCTATGCTATAACATGGGGTTAAAAAAATAACTCTCAGAAACGGCCCCATTTTATGTCACATTGTACTATGTCCCTAGACTAACTATTAGCCACAAACACTCGCTGAATAAATTAACTTAAAATTTACGATATGTCCCATTATAAACTACGATGATCGCCAATGCTATAACATGGGGTTAAAAAAATAACTCTCAGAAACGGCTCCATTTTATGTCACAATGTACTATGTCCCTAGACTAACTATTAGCCACAAACACTCGCTGAATAAATTAACTTAAAATTTACGATATGCCCATTATAAACTACGATGATCGCCTATGCTATAACATGGGGTTAAAAAAATAACTCTCAGAAACGGCCCCATTTTATGTCACAATGTACTATGTCCCTAGACTAACTATTAGCCACAAACACTCGCTGAATAAATTAACTTAAAATTTACGATATGCCCATTATAAACTACGATGATCGCCTATGCTATAACATGGGGTTAAAAAAATAACTCTCAGAAACGGCCCCATTTTATGTCACAATGTACTATGTCCCTAGACTAACTATTAGCCACAAACACTCGCTGAATAAATGAACTTAAAATTTACGATATGCCCATTATAAACTACGATGATCGCCTATGCTATAACATGGGGTTAAAAAAATAACTCTCAGAAACGGCCCCATTTTATGTCACAATGTACTATGTCCCTAGACTAACTATTAGCCACAAACACTCGCTGAATAAATTAACTTAAAATTTACGATATGCCCATTATAAACTACGATGATCGCCTATGCTATAACATGGGGTTAAAAAAATAACTCTCAGAAACGGCCCCATTTTATGTCACAATGTACTATGTCCCTAGACTAACTATTAGCCACAAACACTCGCTGAATAAATTAACTTAAAATTTACGATATGCCCATTATAAACTACGATGATCGCCTATGCTATAACATGGGGTTAAAAAAATAACTCTCAGAAACGGCTCCATTTTATGTCACAATGTACTATGTCCCTAGACTAACTATTAGCCACAAACACTCGCTGAATAAATTAACTTAAAATTTACGATATGCCCATTATAAACTACGATGATCGCCTATGCTATAACATGGGGTTAAAAAAATAACTCTCAGAAACGGCCCCATTTTATGTCACAATGTACTATGTCCCTAGACTAACTATTAGCCACAAACACTCGCTGAATAAATTAACTTAAAATTTACGATATGCCCATTATAAACTACGATGATCGCCTATGCTATAACATGGGGTTAAAAAAATAACTCTCAGAAACGGCCCCATTTTATGTCACAATGTACTATGTCCCTAGACTAACTATTAGCCACAAACACTCGCTGAATAAATTAACTTAAAATTTACGATATGCCCATTATAAACTACGATGATCGCCTATGCTATAACATGGGGTTAAAAAATAACTCTCAGAAACGGCCCCATTTTATGTCACAATGTACTATGTCCCTAGACTAACTATTAGCCACAAACACTCGCTGAATAAATTAACTTAAAATTTACGATATGCCCATTATAAACTACTACGATGATCGCCTATGCTATAACATGGGGTTAAAAAAATAACTCTCAGAAACGGCCCCATTTTATGTCACAATGTACTATGTCCCTAGACTAACTATTAGCCACAAACACTCGCTAAATAAATTAACTTAAAATTTACGATATGCCCATTATAAACTACGATGATCGCCTATGCTATAACATGGGGTTAAAAAAATAACTCTCAGAAACGGCCCCATTTTATGTCACAATGTACTATGTCCCTAGACTAACTATTAGCCACAAACACTCGCTGAATAAATTAACTTAAAATTTACGATATGCCCATTATAAACTACGATGATCGCCTATGCTATAACATGGGGTTAAAAAAATAACTCTCAGAAACGGCCCCATTTTATGTCACAATGTACTATGTCCCTAGACTAACTACTAGCCACAAACACTCGCTGAATAAATTAACTTAAAATTTACGATATGCCCATTATAAACTACGATGATCGCCTATGCTATAACATGGGGTTAAAAAAATAACTCTCAGAAACGGCCCCATTTTATGTCACAATGTACTATGTCCCTAGGACTAACTATTAGCCACAAACACTCGCTGAATAAATTAACTTAAAATTTACGATATGCCCATTATAAACTACGATGATCGCCTATGCTATAACATGGGTGTTAAACGTCAGCCGAAATGAAACAACTTCATGTAAAACACAAAAACATTTATTCCGTCCATTCCACTCGCGTCCCGCCGCACCAGTGCCAAATCAATCAATCAATATCAATAGACACGTGACACACAGCAAACAATATAACTCAGGGGGGTCACTCTACCAGAATATTACACACGTTAACACACCTTCCCCCTAAAAATGCTACAAATCACCATAATCACATTTTAGCACACCGTTAACAACAACACCATTATACATAGATACAACTTTACCTTTACTCAGGTTACCAGATCGTTATCCTCGCATCGCATTTCGGCTAGTCAAACGCTCGCGATAAGGAATCTGCATTAAGGTTCTCGGAACCTTTTCGGTGCCTCACGACGAAGCAATAATCCTGGAGTGCCAAACTCCACCGCATAAGACGCTGATTATTATTTCTGAATGAATGAATCCAGCGAATCGGATTATGATCACTTTGAACGGTAAAGGAGCGACCAAACAGATACGGATCTAACATGCGCAAACCCCAAACCATAGCAAGACATTCTTTCTCTATCGTTGAATATCTCTGTTCACGAGGCAGCAACTTTTTACTCAGATAACAAACTGGGTGCTCCTCACCATCTGCATCTACCTGTGACAACACGACGCCGAGACCGGCCTCACTAGCATCAACCTGTACGAGGAAGGGAAGTGTATAATCTGGAATCATCAAAACAGGAGACGAACTGAGAATTTGTTTGATCTTCTGAAAAGATTGCTCACACTTCTGCGTCCATACTACCGTGGTTGGTGCACTCTTCTTAGTCAGATCTGAGAGAGGCGCAGCTATGTCAGCATAATTGCCGACAAATTTCCGATAGTAATTCAAAAGACCAAGCAAAGACCTAACATCTTTCTTCGTGACTGGACGTGGATACTTCAGGATTGACGCCACCTTGGCATCTTCTGGCCTAAGCTTGCCACCGCCGATGATATGCCCAAGGTAAGTAGCCTCTGCTTTACCGAGTGAACACTTCGTCGGCCTTGCCGTCAACCCTGCCTTCCTGAGACGTGCCAGCACATCTCGGAGGTGGGCCAGATGATCTGCGAACGTCTCACTGTACACGACTATGTCATCAATGTACGAATTTGCATAAGACTCGGCCCCACGAAGAACTTCACTCATGAGGCGGACGAATGTGGCCCCCGAACACTGCATACCAAAGGGCATCACTTTGAATCTGTACGAACCAAAGGGTGTAACAAAAGATGACTTTTGCTTGGCATCTTCATCGAGGCCGATTTGCCAGTACCCCTTTGAAAGGTCGATGACAGAAATGTACTTCGACTTACCAATGCCTTCCAGGACTTCCTCAGTTCTAGGCATGGGTTGGCAGTCGAACACTGTCTTTTCATTCAGTTTTCTGTAATCTGCACAGAAGCGCCACGTATGGTCCTTTTTCTTAACAAGGACAATGGGTGAACCCCAAGCCGAGTTTGATGGCTCGATGATGTCAGCCTTCAGCATTCTATCAAGCTCCAGCTTCACAACATCTTTCATGGACTGGGCTAGTCTGTAAGGTTTCTGTCTCACTGGAATCTCATCCACTGTCCGGACTTTGTGCTCTATCAGTGTGGTCTTTCCTGGATTACTGGTCAACACATCATCAAACTCCTGCAGCAAGGAAGACACCTCATGCCGCTCAGCATTAGACAGACTGGAACTCACACTGACATCTTGCCACGTCTCTGCAGTGTGGGTCAGCCCCGGAAGTTCCCTGACGACCTGGGTGACGTCATCATCCATGACCCTCGCCGACATGAATGCCTTCATGCTACGCTCATGCCATTTCCTTAGCATATTGATGTGGTACACCCTTGTAGGCTTTCTCCCTCCGAATTCCACCTCATAGTCCACTTGGTTGATCTTCCGTTTCACTGTGTAGGGTCCCTTCCACTGACACTTGAGTTTGCTGCTTTCTGTCGGAAGCAACACCAGGACCTTGCTCCCAACATCCAGAGACCTATCTCTCGCAGCCCGATCATACCAAGTTTTCTGGTAAAGCTGCTTCTGAGCCTTCTGCTCTGATGCAAGCTCAGTCATGGTGGACAATCGTTCTCGCATTTTCAGCAAGTATTCTGCCAGCCCTGTAGCATCGGCTTCTCTGCCAGTCCATGTTTCTCGTAAGACATCGAGGGGGCCCCTGACTTTCCTCCCATAGAGTAACTCAAACGGTGCAAACCCAGTTGCCTCCTGTGGTACCTCTCTGTAGGCGAACAAGAGATAGGGGATGTACCTGTCCCAACCTTTGGGATCGTCAGCTGCAAACTTCTTGAGCATGGATTTCAATACACCATTGAATCGCTCAGTTAAGCCATTGGCCATAGCATGGTATGGTGAGGTTTTCAGTTTTTTTTTATTCCCATTTTGGCACAAAACATGTTCATGAGCTCAGAGACAAAGTTGGAGCCTTGGTCTGTAAGGATCTCATCAGGCACACCAACTCGCGAAAACACCTCTATCAGGGCTTCACACACCCGTTCTGTCTCAATACTAGGCAGAGGAATCGCCTCAGGGTAGCGGGTCGCATAATCTACTATTGTCAAGATATATGCATTACCCTTAGCGCTACGATTCAGTTTGCCAATAATGTCCATTCCAACACGACGGAATGGCTCGTCAACAATCGGCATGTTCACCAGTTTGGCCTTTTCCCCAAACCGCCGTTTACCAGTTTTCTGGCAAACTGGACATGAACGACAGTAGTCAGCGACCTCCTTGAATAGTCCAGGCCAATAGAAATTTGCCAGTATTCGGTCCTTGGTCTTCTCGACTCCAAGATGCCCAGCCAGGGGAATATCATGTGCCAACTGCATAATCGAGTCACGGTATTTCCTTGGAACCACTACTTGGGTTGCAGCTTCCAGTCTGTCACCCTTTGGCTTCCACTTCCGGAAATAGATACCGTCTCGACAGAAAAACCCAACGTTTTCTGACTTCAACTTTTCAGGATGAACAGTCAGCCTTCTCACACTCCGTAGTGTTTTATCAGAAGCTTGAAGCCTGCTCAGCTCACTCGCTGTACATCCAAAAACATCGTCACAAACACTCTTCTCCACGTCTTCTGAGTCTGACGCTCCAGGATCAGATGTGCCACCAGTGACTGCTTCATCAGCAATAGCTGCTGCTTGATTCTCAGCATCATCTTCATCATCATTTACCTGATGACCTTCAGACGAAACATCATCAGTCAGAGCTTGTAGATTAACGTCCTTCTGACGTTCCATATCACGTTCTTCTGCTTCTCGCTCAGCCCGCACTCTGCTCCGAGTTGATACACATCCTTGCAGAGGAACATCATCAACTGCCTGACTCTGGAGCTCATACAGCTTCACACCCAGGGGCTTCACTTTCACAGCCAGAAGAACATCTGCTGGTAAGTTCTCGCATACTCCCACCAGCAATTCACCAGTAAACAGCTCACACTTCAAGTTGACTCGAGCCACTGGAGTTTCAAAGATTTTCCCATCAACTTGCTGGACAGACAACTTTTCACCACTCAGGATGTCACAACTTTTCACCAACTTCGAGTTGACCAGCGTCACATCACATGCAGAATCCAGGAGGAGGTGCACCTTTTGCTGATTAACTTTACCTGGAATGCGCTCACTTGAATCTGATGAGGATGCACCGGCACTGAAGCCCTTCTTCTTTGTGCACTCATTGCGTAAGTGTGACGTCTCTCCACAGTTCCAGCATCTACGACCACCAGCTGAACTTTTGCCCTCATTCTTGACATCCTCTTTTTTGTCACCAGCCTCATCAGCTTTCTTCCCGTCTTTTCTCTTGGGCTTGGAATTTCCATTATTTCCTTTGTGGACGAGTTCGTAATGATCAGCATGGTCAATCAGCTCTCTCACTGATTTTGGTCGGTGCTCTTTCAGATAAACCTGCAACTGGGGATAATAGCTTTCCATCATCTGTTCCATGACCAAAAGCTCTTTGAGGTCACACACCGAGGATTCGGCCTCTTCACCTCGCACCCATCTATCAAGCATGTTTCGAACTCGCACAGAAAACTGGGCATGTGTCTCATCCCTCTGTTTCCTGGATGTTCGGAATTTAACTCTATAAGCTTCAGGAGTTAAATTATATGCAGCAAGAATGGCACACTTCAGCTTGTCAAAGTCACGGGAGTCATCCACAGACAGACGGGTAAATGCCTCCCTTGCTTTTCCAGACAAAACCGATGCCAATCTTGTAGCCCATTCGTCATGCGGCCACCGGTTGGCCTCAGCCAACCTCTCAAAAGATGAAAGGTAAACATCAATGTCATCTTTATCTTCTAGTGGCTTGATTTTTATGCTTTTGATGCCGTGTACAGAAGTGTCTGGTACATGGGTAGATGTTGATGTATTGTCATTATGCAAGGTATTTTGTAGCTGCAAACGCTCCAGCTCAAATTGCTGACGTTCCCTCTGCAACTGCCTTTGCATCTCCAGCACACGTTATTCATGATCCTGTCTACAACGTTCTGTTTCACGCAGGTGAGCCATGAATTCCGGCGACATCGCCGCAGGCCCCTGGGGCTGTGATTGAGGACATGCCCCAGACCGCTGTATCGGATCAAAGTCATCTATTATGCTCTGCATGTTAAGCGGGGTTGTGTACTTGTTTGGTTGTGGCGTATCAATGTTCAATGGACACCAAAGTTCTGATGTCACGAACCTTTCGTCCTCATCTTCAGATAACAACAAGAGGGGTTTCTCACTCATAGTAAGTATATGTATTTGTAATATGTACCAACAAAATAATTTTCACAATTGTGAAATGTGTTTTTTTTCTTTCTTTTTTTTTTCTTTTTTTTTTTACGGGTTCTTTGTTTTTTATTTGTATTTACAGAAACTGTGTATCTTAACTATAGCAATCAGTATAGAAATGAATGAATGAATAAAGTCAGTACTTTACAGCACTTTGATCACGTCTGTGATCTACTCTGTACAACACAAGGCAAACAACAAACAACTGACACAGTAACTTGCGCCCGCCCGCGCACTGTTCCAAATACTACCAGCAATACACACAAAAGTGTCTCGTTATTTCAACAAAACATCGGCGAATATTCACCAACTGTTTCGCGCCCGCTGAATGTATTTATACACGTGAGAATAGGTATACAGCGTCTAACTAGCCTTCGCAAATAACACACGCAAACTCGACGGCGCAAATAATTCGGTCCGGACCTCCAGTTTATAAGGCAATATTCAAAACCACACACAATGTTCACAAAGTATCACTATATAACTTGTCTCAAAATTTCTAATGTCTCATGTATATACAAGCACAATTATTCCACACCATATAAGTCCATAAGTCCTGAAATGAAAATTTGCTATTCACTTAAAATTCAGTAATCAACACAAATCACACACTGGAAACCTTCCACAGTTGACACACGTCGCTTTGTCCCGTGAGTGTGTGAGCGCCGAGGGGTGACCCAACCAGCCAGCCGTGTCAGCTGGCATCAAACCCCGCGATGTGGATATCCGCGACGCTGTACAGCCTACAACTGCCCCGAACCACGAAGCAAATACCAGAGCACAAGCGACGATGTACGCAGAATCCCACGAAGCGATATGACCCGCAGTCCTGCAAGTCGGATCCACTGTCAATGCCAGCCGACAATTGCTTCACACCCCGTCAAGTGCTGTCAACTCACGCTCGTACCTCGGCCTCCACTTGAGTGGGCTGTATACGGGAAACTTGTCGACTCAACCAAGCGAATCACTGCCTCAGGCAATGCTCCCGTGCACACAATCTCCGCTGCTTTACGAGTATGTGGACCGCTGTATCACTGTCCACAAGTGCACAAAACCCGGTATTTGGCCAGTCTTGTGTGGGCACTAATTTTATCACGGGTGGTTTGTGGGGTTTCCCATCATTATACACAAAAGCCAGAAACAGTTCTTGTAAACGAAATAGAAATATACTATAAGTGTCCCTCGTTTTTACCGTGTCCAACAAATGCCTTCACCAGTCACGAGCACGTGGTAAATGTATGGAATTCAGTGTTTTACCCTGTAGACATCACGTCCGTTGTTTCACCTTCCGAAGGCCTTCGAACCCGTTGAATGTAGACGTATCCTGGTTGATAGTCTATCCCACCGCTGCCACCATATGTTAAACGTCAGCCGAAATGAAACAACTTCATGTAAAACACAAAAACATTTATTCCGTCCATTCCACTCGCGTCCCGCCGCACCAGTGCCAAATCAATCAATCAATATCAATAGACACGTGACACACAGCAAACAATATAACTCAGGGGGGTCACTCTACCAGAATATTACACACGTTAACAATGGGGTTAAAAAAATAACTCTCAGAAACGGCCCCATTTTATGTCACAATGTACTATGTCCCTAGACTAACTATTAGCCACAAACACTCGCTGAATAAATTAACTTAAAATTTACGATATGCCCATTATAAACTACGATGATCGCCTATGCTATAACATGGGGTTAAAAAAATAACTCTCAGAAACGGCCCCATTTTATGTCACAATGTACTATGTCCCTAGACTAACTATTAGCCACAAACACTCGCTGAATAAATTAACTTAAAATTTACGATATGCCCATTATAAACTACGATGATCGCCTATGCTATAACATGGGGTTAAAAAAATAACTCTCAGAAACGGCCCCATTTTATGTCACAATGTACTATGTCCCTAGACTAACTATTAGCCACAAACACTCGCTGAATAAATTAACTTAAAATTTACGATATGCCCATTATAAACTACGATGATCGCCTATGCTATAACATGGGGTTAAAAAAATAACTCTCAGAAACGGCCCCATTTTATGTCACAATGTACTATGTCCCTAGACTAACTATTAGCCACAAACACTCGCTGAATAAATTAACTTAAAATTTACGATATGCCCATTATAAACTACGATGATCGCCTATGCTATAACATGGGGTTAAAAAATAACTCTCAGAAACGGCCCCATTTTATGTCACAATGTACTATGTCCCTAGACTAACTATTAGCCACAAACACTCGCTGAATAAATTAACTTAAAATTTACGATATGCCCATTATAAACTACGATGATCGCCTATGCTATAACATGGGGTTAAAAAAATAACTCTCAGAAACGGCCCCATTTTATGTCACAATGTACTATGTCCCTAGACTAACTATTAGCCACAAACACTCGCTGAATAAATTAACTTAAAATTTACGATATGCCCATTATAAACTACGATGATCGCCTATGCTATAACATGGGGTTAAAAAAATAACTCTCAGAAACGGCCCCATTTTATGTCACAATGTACTATGTCCCTAGACTAACTATTAGCCACAAACACTCGCTGAATAAATTAACTTAAAATTTACGATATGCCCATTATAAACTACGATGATCGCCTATGCTATAACATGGGGTTAAAAAAATAACTCTCAGAAACGGCCCCATTTTATGTCACAATGTACTATGTCCCTAGACTAACTATTAGCCACAAACACTCGCTGAATAAATTAACTTAAAATTTACGATATGCCCATTATAAACTACGATGATCGCCTATGCTATAACATGGGGTTAAAAAAATAACTCTCAGAAACGGCCCCATTTTATGTCACAATGTACTATGTCCCTAGACTAACTATTAGCCACAAACACTCGCTGAATAAATTAACTTAAAATTTACGATATGCCCATTATAAACTACGATGATCGCCTATGCTATAACATGGGGTTAAAAAAATAACTCTCAGAAACGGCCCCATTTTATGTCACAATGTACTATGTCCCTAGACTAACTATTAGCCACAAACACTCGCTGAATAAATTAACTTAAAATTTACGATATGCCCATTATAAACTACGATGATCGCCTATGCTATAACATGGGGTTAAAAAAATAACTCTCAGAAACGGCCCCATTTTATGTCACAATGTACTATGTCCCTAGACTAACTATTAGCCACAAACACTCGCTGAATAAATTAACTTAAAATTTACGATATGCCCATTATAAACTACGATGATCGCCTATGCTATAACATGGGGTTAAAAAAATAACTCTCAGAAACGGCCCCATTTTATGTCACAATGTACTATGTCCCTAGACTAACTATTAGCCACAAACACTCGCTGAATAAATTAACTTAAAATTTACGATATGCCCATTATAAACTACGATGATCGCCTATGCTATAACATGGGGTTAAAAAAATAACTCTCAGAAACGGCCCCATTTTATGTCACAATGTACTATGTCCCTAGACTAACTATTAGCCACAAACACTCGCTGAATAAATTAACTTAAAATTTACGATATGCCCATTATAAACTACGATGATCGCCTATGCTATAACATGGGGTTAAAAAAATAACTCTCAGAAACGGCCCCATTTTATGTCACAATGTACTATGTCCCTAGACTAACTATTAGCCACAAACACTCGCTGAATAAATTAACTTAAAATTTACGATATGCCCATTATAAACTACGATGATCGCCTATGCTATAACGTGGGGTTAAAAAATAACTCTCAGAAACGGCCCCATTTTATGTCACAATGTACTATGTCCCTAGACTAACTATTAGCCACAAACACTCGCTGAATAAATTAACTTAAAATTTACGATATGTCCATTATAAACTACGATGATCGCCTATGCTATAACATGGGGTTAAAAAAATAACTCTCAGAAACGGCCCCATTTTATGTCACAATGTACTATGTCCCTAGACTAACTATTAGCCACAAACACTCGCTGAATAAATTAACTTAAAATTTACGATATGCCCATTATAAACTACGATGATCGCCTATGCTATAACATGGGGTTAAAAAAATAACTCTCAGAAACGGCCCCATTTTATGTCACAATGTACTATGTCCCTAGACTAACTATTAGCCACAAACACTCGCTGGATAAATTAACTTAAAATTTACGATATGCCCATTATAAACTACGATGATCGCCGATGCTATAACATGGGGTTAAAAAAATAACTCTCAGAAACGGCCCCATTTTATGTCACAATGTACTATGTCCCTAGACTAACTATTAGCCACAAACACTCGCTGAATAAATTAACTTAAAATTTACGATATGCCCATTATAAACTACGATGATCGCCTATGCTATAACATGGGGTTAAAAAAATAACTCTCAGAAACGGCCCCATTTTATGTCACAATGTACTATGTCCCTAGACTAACTATTAGCCACAAACACTCGCTGAATAAATTAACTTAAAATTTACGATATGCCCATTATAAACTACGATGATCGCCTATGCTATAACATGGGGTTAAAAAAATAACTCTCAGAAACGGCCCCATTTTATGTCACAATGTACTATGTCCCTAGACTAACTATTAGCCACAAACACTCGCTGAATAAATTAACTTAAAATTTACGATATGCCCATTATAAACTACGATGATCGCCTATGCTATAACATGGGGTTAAAAAAATAACTCTCAGAAACGGCCCCATTTTATGTCACAATGTACTATGTCCCTAGACTAACTATTAGCCACAAACACTCGCTGAATAAATTAACTTAAAATTTACGATATGCCCATTATAAACTACGATGATCGCCTATGCTATAACATGGGGTTAAAAAAATAACTCTCAGAAACGGCCCCATTTTATGTCACAATGTACTATGTCCCTAGACTAACTATTAGCCACAAACACTCGCTGAATAAATTAACTTAAAATTTACGATATGCCCATTATAAACTACGATGATCGCCTATGCTATAACATGGGGTTAAAAAAATAACTCTCAGAAACGGCCCCATTTTATGTCACAATGTACTATGTCCCTAGACTAACTATTAGCCACAAACACTCGCTGAATAAATTAAACTTAAAATTTACGATATGCCCATTATAAACTACGATGATCGCCTATGCTATAACATGGGGTTAAAAAAATAACTCTCAGAAACGGCCCCATTTTATGTCACAATGTACTATGTCCCCTAGACTAACTATTAGCCACAAACACTCGCTGAATAAATTAACTTAAAATTTACGATATGCCCATTATAAACTACGATGATCGCCTATGCTATAACATGGGGTTAAAAAAATAACTCTCAGAAACGGCCCCATTTTATGTCACAATGTACTATGTCCCTAGACTAACTATTAGCCACAAACACTCGTTGAATAAATTAACTTAAAATTTACGATATGCCCATTATAAACTACGATGATCGCCTATGCTATAACATGGGGTTAAAAAATAACTCTCAGAAACGGCCCCATTTTATGTCACAATGTACTATGTCCCTAGACTAACTATTAGCCACAAACACTCACTGAATAAATTAACTTAAAATTTACGATATGCCCATTATAAACTACGATGATCGCCTATGCTATAACATGGGGTTAAAAAAATAACTCTTAGAAACGGCCCCCATATTATGTCACAATGTACTATGTCCCTAGACTAACTATTAGCCACAAACACTCGCTGAATAAATTAACTTAAAATTTACGATATGCCCATTATAAACTACGATGATCGCCTATGCTATAACATGGGGTTAAAAAAATAACTCTCAGAAACGGCCCCATTTTATGTCACAATGTACTATGTCCCTAGACTAACTATTAGCCACAAACACTCGCTGAATAAATTAACTTAAAATTTACGATATGCCCATTATAAACTACGATGATCGCCTATGCTATAACATGGGGTTAAAAAAATAACTCTCAGAAACGGCCCCATTTTATGTCACAATGTACTATGTCCCTAGACTAACTATTAGCCACAAACACTCGCTGAATAAATTAACTTAAAATTTACGATATTGCCCATTATAAACTACGATGATCGCCTATGCTATAACATGGGGTTAAAAAAATAACTCTCAGAAACGGCCCCATTTTATGTCACAATGTACTATGTCCCTAGACTAACTATTAGCCACAAACACTCGCTGAATAAATTAACTTAAAATTTACGATATGCCCATTATAAACTACGATGATCGCCTATGCTATAACATGGGGTTAAAAAAATAACTCTCAGAAACGGCCCCATTTTATGTCACAATGTACTATGTCCCTAGACTAACTATTAGCCACAAACACTCGCTGAATAAATTAACTTAAAATTTACGATATGCCCATTATAAACTACGATGATCGCCTATGCTATAACATGGGGTTAAAAAAATAACTCTCAGAAACGGCCCCATTTTATGTCACAATGTACTATGTCCCTAGACTAACTATTAGCCACAAACACTCGCTGAATAAATTAACTTAAAATTTACGATATGCCCATTATAAACTACGATGATCGCCTATGCTATAACATGGGGTTAAAAAAATAACTCTCTGAAACGGCCCCATTTTATGTCACAATGTACTATGTCCCTAGACTAACTATTAGCCACAAACACTCGCTGAATAAATTAACTTAAAATTTACGATATGCCCATTATAAACTACGATGATCGCCTATGCTATAACATGGGGTTAAAAAAATAACTCTCAGAAACGGCCCCATTTTATGTCACAATGTACTATGTCCCTAGACTAACTATTAGCCACAAACACTCGCTGAATAAATTAACTTAAAATTTACGATATGCCCATTATAAACTACGATGATCGCCTATGCTATAACATGGGGTTAAAAAAATAACTCTCAGAAACGGCCCCATTTTATGTCACAATGTACTATGTCCCTAGACTAACTATTAGCCACAAACACTCGCTGAATAAATTAACTTAAAATTTACGATATGCCCATTATAAACTACGATGATCGCCTATGCTATAACATGGGGTTAAAAAAATAACTCTCAGAAACGGCCCCATTTTATGTCACAATGTACTATGTCCCTAGACTAACTATTAGCCACAAACACTCGCTGAATAAATTAACTTAAAATTTACGATATGCCCATTATAAACTACGATGATCGCCTATGCTCTAACATGGGGTTAAAAAAATAACTCTCAGAAACGGCCCCATTTTATGTCACAATGTACTATGTCCCTAGACTAACTATTAGCCACAAACACTCGCTGAATAAATTAACTTAAAATTTACGATATGCCCAATATAAACTACGATGATCGCCTATGCTATAACATGGGGTTAAAAAAATAACTCTCAGAAACGGCCCCATTTTATGTCACAATGCACTATGTCCCTAGACTAACTATTAGCCACAAACACTCGCTGAATAAATTAACCTAAAATTTACGATATGCCCATTATAAACTACGATGATCGCCTATGCTAAAACATGGGGTTAAAAAAATAACTCTCAGAAACGGCCCCATTTTATGTCACAATGTACTATGTCCCTAGACTAACTATTAGCCACAAACACTCGCTGAATAAATTAACTTAAAATTTACGATATGCCCATTATAAACTACGATGATCGCCTATGCTATAACATGGGGTTAAAAAAATAACTCTCAGAAACAGCCCCATTTTATGTCACAATGTACTATGTCCCTAGACTAACTATTAGCCACAAACACTCGCTGAATAAATTAACTTAAAATTTACGATATGCCCATTATAAACTACGATGATCGCCTATGCTATAACATGGGGTTAAAAAAATAACTCTCAGAAACGGCCCCATTTTATTATGTCACAATGTACTATGTCCCTAGACTAACTATTAGCCACAAACACTCGCTGAATAAATTAACTTAAAATTTACGATATGCCCATTATAAACTACGATGATCGCCTATGCTATAACATGGGGTTAAAAAAATAACTCTCAGAAACGGCCCCATTTTATGTCACAATGTACTATGTCCCTAGACTAACTATTAGCCACAAACACTCGCTGAATAAATTAACTTAAAATTTACGATATGCCCATTATAAACTACGATGATCGCCTATGCTATAACATGGGGTTAAAAAAATAACTCTCAGAAACGGCCCCATTTTATGTCACAATGTACTATGTCCCTAGACTAACTATTAGCCACAAACACTCGCTGAATAAATTAACTTAAAATTTACGATATGCCCATTATAAACTACGATGATCGCCTATGCTATAACATGGGGTTAAAAAAATAACTCTCAGAAACGGCCCCATTTTATGTCACAATGTACTATGTCCCTAGACTAACTATTAGCCACAAACACTCGCTGAATAAATTAACTTAAAATTTACGATATGCCCATTATAAACTACGATGATCGCCTATGCTATAACATGGGGTTAAAAAAATAACTCTCAGAAACGGCCCCATTTTATGTCACAATGTACTATGTCCCTAGACTAACTATTAGCCACAAACACTCGCTGAATAAATTAACTTAAAATTTACGATATGCCCATTATAAACTACGATGATCGCCTATGCTATAACATGGGGTTAAAAAAATAACTCTCAGAAACGGCCCCATTTTATGTCACAATGTACTATGTCCCTAGACTAACTATTAGCCACAAACACTCGCTGAATAAATTAACTTAAAATTTACGATATGCCCATTATAAACTACGATGATCGCCTATGCTATAACATGGGGTTAAAAAAATAACTCTCAGAAACGGCCCCATTTTATGTCACAATGTACTATGTCCCTAGACTAACTATTAGCCACAAACACTCGCTGAATAAATTAACTTAAAATTTACGATATGCCCATTATAAACTACGATGATCGCCTATGCTATAACATGGGGTTAAAAAAATAACTCTCAGAAACGGCCCCATTTTATGTCACAATGTACTATGTCCCTAGACTAACTATTAGCCACAAACACTCGCTGAATAAATTAACTTAAAATTTACGATATGCCCATTATAAACTACGATGATCGCCTATGCTATAACATGGGGTTAAAAAAATAACTCTCAGAAACGGCCCCATTTTATGTCACAATGTACTATGTCCCTAGACTAACTATTAGCCACAAACACTCGCTGAATAAATTAACTTAAAATTTACGATATGCCCATTATAAACTACGATGATCGCCTATGCTATAACATGGGGTTAAAAAAATAACTCTCAGAAACGGCCCCATTTTATGTCACAATGTACTATGTCCCTAGACTAACTATTAGCCACAAACACTCGCTGAATAAATTAACTTAAAATTTACGATATGCCCATTATAAACTACGATGATCGCCTATGCTATAACATGGGGTTAAAAAAATAACTCTCAGAAACGGCCCCATTTTATGTCACAATGTACTATGTCCCTAGACTAACTATTAGCCACAAACACTCGCTGAATAAATTAACTTAAAATTTACGATATGCCCATTATAAACTACGATGATCGCCTATGCTATAACATGGGGTTAAAAAAATAACTCTCAGAAACGGCCCCATTTTATGTCACAATGTACTATGTCCCTAGACTAACTATTAGCCACAAACACTCGCTGAATAAATTAACTTAAAATTTACGATATGCCCATTATAAACTACGATGATCGCCTATGCTATAACATGGGGTTAAAAAAATAACTCTCAGAAACGGCCCCATTTTATGTCACAATGTACTATGTCCCTAGACTAACTATTAGCCACAAACACTCGCTGAATAAATTAACTTAAAATTTACGATATGCCCATTATAAACTACGATGATCGCCTATGCTATAACATGGGGTTAAAAAAATAACTCTCAGAAACGGCCCCATTTTATGTCACAATGTACTATGTCCCTAGACTAACTATTAGCCACAAACACTCGCTGAATAAATTAACTTAAAATTTACGATATGCCCATTATAAACTACGATGATCGCCTATGCTATAACATGGGGTTAAAAAAATAACTCTCAGAAACGGCCCCATTTTATGTCACAATGTACTATGTCCCTAGACTAACTATTAGCCACAAACACTCGCTGAATAAATTAACTTAAAATTTACGATATGCCCATTATAAACTACGATGATCGCCTATGCTATAACATGGGGTTAAAAAAATAACTCTCAGAAACGGCCCCATTTTATGTCACAATGTACTATGTCCCTAGACTAACTATTAGCCACAAACACTCGCTGAATAAATTAACTTAAAATTTACGATATGCCCATTATAAACTACGATGATCGCCTATGCTATAACATGGGGTTAAAAAAATAACTCTCAGAAACGGCCCCATTTTATGTCACAATGTACTATGTCCCTAGACTAACTATTAGCCACAAACACTCGCTGAATAAATTAACTTAAAATTTACGATATGCCCATTATAAACTACGATGATCGCCTATGCTATAACATGGGGTTAAAAAAATAACTCTCAGAAACGGCCCCATTTTATGTCACAATGTACTATGTCCCTAGACTAACTATTAGCCACAAACACTCGCTGAATAAATTAACTTAAAATTTACGATATGCCCATTATAAACTACGATGATCGCCTATGCTATAACATGGGGTTAAAAAAATAACTCTCAGAAACGGCCCCATTTTATGTCACAATGTACTATGTCCCTAGACTAACTATTAGCCACAAACACTCGCTGAATAAATTAACTTAAAATTTACGATATGCCCATTATAAACTACGATGATCGCCTATGCTATAACATGGGGTTAAAAAAATAACTCTCAGAAACGGCCCCATTTTATGTCACAATGTACTATGTCCCTAGACTAACTATTAGCCACAAACACTCGCTGAATAAATTAACTTAAAATTTACGATATGCCCATTATAAACTACGATGATCGCCTATGCTATAACATGGGGTTAAAAAAATAACTCTCAGAAACGGCCCCATTTTATGTCACAATGTACTATGTCCCTAGACTAACTATTAGCCACAAACACTCGCTGAATAAATTAACTTAAAATTTACGATATGCCCATTATAAACTACGATGATCGCCTATGCTATAACATGGGGTTAAAAAAATAACTCTCAGAAACGGCCCCATTTTATGTCACAATGTACTATGTCCCTAGACTAACTATTAGCCACAAACACTCGCTGAATAAATTAACTTAAAATTTACGATATGCCCATTATAAACTACGATGATCGCCTATGCTATAACATGGGGTTAAAAAAATAACTCTCAGAAACGGCCCCATTTTATGTCACAATGTACTATGTCCCTAGACTAACTATTAGCCACAAACACTCGCTGAATAAATTAACTTAAAATTTACGATATGCCCATTATAAACTACGATGATCGCCTATGCTATAACATGGGGTTAAAAAAATAACTCTCAGAAACGGCCCCATTTTATGTCACAATGTACTATGTCCCTAGACTAACTATTAGCCACAAACACTCGCTGAATAAATTAACTTAAAATTTACGATATGCCCATTATAAACTACGATGATCGCCTATGCTATAACATGGGGTTAAAAAAATAACTCTCAGAAACGGCCCCATTTTATGTCACAATGTACTATGTCCCTAGACTAACTATTAGCCACAAACACTCGCTGAATAAATTAACTTAAAATTTACGATATGCCCATTATAAACTACGATGATCGCCTATGCTATAACATGGGGTTAAAAAAATAACTCTCAGAAACGGCCCCATTTTATGTCACAATGTACTATGTCCCTAGACTAACTATTAGCCACAAACACTCGCTGAATAAATTAACTTAAAATTTACGATATGCCCATTATAAACTACGATGATCGCCTATGCTATAACATGGGGTTAAAAAAATAACTCTCAGAAACGGCCCCATTTTATGTCACAATGTACTATGTCCCTAGACTAACTATTAGCCACAAACACTCGCTGAATAAATTAACTTAAAATTTACGATATGCCCATTATAAACTACGATGATCGCCTATGCTATAACATGGGGTTAAAAAAATAACTCTCAGAAACGGCCCCATTTTATGTCACAATGTACTATGTCCCTAGACTAACTATTAGCCACAAACACTCGCTGAATAAATTAACTTAAAATTTACGATATGCCCATTATAAACTACGATGATCGCCTATGCTATAACATGGGGTTAAAAAAATAACTCTCAGAAACGGCCCCATTTTATGTCACAATGTACTATGTCCCTAGACTAACTATTAGCCACAAACACTCGCTGAATAAATTAACTTAAAATTTACGATATGCCCATTATAAACTACGATGATCGCCTATGCTATAACATGGGGTTAAAAAAATAACTCTCAGAAACGGCCCCATTTTATGTCACAATGTACTATGTCCCTAGACTAACTATTAGCCACAAACACTCGCTGAATAAATTAACTTAAAATTTACGATATGCCCATTATAAACTACGATGATCGCCTATGCTATAACATGGGGTTAAAAAAATAACTCTCAGAAACGGCCCCATTTTATGTCACAATGTACTATGTCCCTAGACTAACTATTAGCCACAAACACTCGCTGAATAAATTAACTTAAAATTTACGATATGCCCATTATAAACTACGATGATCGCCTATGCTATAACATGGGGTTAAAAAAATAACTCTCAGAAACGGCCCCATTTTATGTCACAATGTACTATGTCCCTAGACTAACTATTAGCCACAAACACTCGCTGAATAAATTAACTTAAAATTTACGATATGCCCATTATAAACTACGATGATCGCCTATGCTATAACATGGGGTTAAAAAAATAACTCTCAGAAACGGCCCCATTTTATGTCACAATGTACTATGTCCCTAGACTAACTATTAGCCACAAACACTCGCTGAATAAATTAACTTAAAATTTACGATATGCCCATTATAAACTACGATGATCGCCTATGCTATAACATGGGGTTAAAAAAATAACTCTCAGAAACGGCCCCATTTTATGTCACAATGTACTATGTCCCTAGACTAACTATTAGCCACAAACACTCGCTGAATAAATTAACTTAAAATTTACGATATGCCCATTATAAACTACGATGATCGCCTATGCTATAACATGGGGTTAAAAAAATAACTCTCAGAAACGGCCCCATTTTATGTCACAATGTACTATGTCCCTAGACTAACTATTAGCCACAAACACTCGCTGAATAAATTAACTTAAAATTTACGATATGCCCATTATAAACTACGATGATCGCCTATGCTATAACATGGGGTTAAAAAAATAACTCTCAGAAACGGCCCCATTTTATGTCACAATGTACTATGTCCCTAGACTAACTATTAGCCACAAACACTCGCTGAATAAATTAACTTAAAATTTACGATATGCCCATTATAAACTACGATGATCGCCTATGCTATAACATGGGGTTAAAAAAATAACTCTCAGAAACGGCCCCATTTTATGTCACAATGTACTATGTCCCTAGACTAACTATTAGCCACAAACACTCGCTGAATAAATTAACTTAAAATTTACGATATGCCCATTATAAACTACGATGATCGCCTATGCTATAACATGGGGTTAAAAAAATAACTCTCAGAAACGGCCCCATTTTATGTCACAATGTACTATGTCCCTAGACTAACTATTAGCCACAAACACTCGCTGAATAAATTAACTTAAAATTTACGATATGCCCATTATAAACTACGATGATCGCCTATGCTATAACATGGGGTTAAAAAAATAACTCTCAGAAACGGCCCCATTTTATGTCACAATGTACTATGTCCCTAGACTAACTATTAGCCACAAACACTCGCTGAATAAATTAACTTAAAATTTACGATATGCCCATTATAAACTACGATGATCGCCTATGCTATAACATGGGGTTAAAAAAATAACTCTCAGAAACGGCCCCATTTTATGTCACAATGTACTATGTCCCTAGACTAACTATTAGCCACAAACACTCGCTGAATAAATTAACTTAAAATTTACGATATGCCCATTATAAACTACGATGATCGCCTATGCTATAACATGGGGTTAAAAAAATAACTCTCAGAAACGGCCCCATTTTATGTCACAATGTACTATGTCCCTAGACTAACTATTAGCCACAAACACTCGCTGAATAAATTAACTTAAAATTTACGATATGCCCATTATAAACTACGATGATCGCCTATGCTATAACATGGGGTTAAAAAAATAACTCTCAGAAACGGCCCCATTTTATGTCACAATGTACTATGTCCCTAGACTAACTATTAGCCACAAACACTCGCTGAATAAATTAACTTAAAATTTACGATATGCCCATTATAAACTACGATGATCGCCTATGCTATAACATGGGGTTAAAAAAATAACTCTCAGAAACGGCCCCATTTTATGTCACAATGTACTATGTCCCTAGACTAACTATTAGCCACAAACACTCGCTGAATAAATTAACTTAAAATTTACGATATGCCCATTATAAACTACGATGATCGCCTATGCTATAACATGGGGTTAAAAAAATAACTCTCAGAAACGGCCCCATTTTATGTCACAATGTACTATGTCCCTAGACTAACTATTAGCCACAAACACTCGCTGAATAAATTAACTTAAAATTTACGATATGCCCATTATAAACTACGATGATCGCCTATGCTATAACATGGGGTTAAAAAAATAACTCTCAGAAACGGCCCCATTTTATGTCACAATGTACTATGTCCCTAGACTAACTATTAGCCACAAACACTCGCTGAATAAATTAACTTAAAATTTACGATATGCCCATTATAAACTACGATGATCGCCTATGCTATAACATGGGGTTAAAAAAATAACTCTCAGAAACGGCCCCATTTTATGTCACAATGTACTATGTCCCTAGACTAACTATTAGCCACAAACACTCGCTGAATAAATTAACTTAAAATTTACGATATGCCCATTATAAACTACGATGATCGCCTATGCTATAACATGGGGTTAAAAAAATAACTCTCAGAAACGGCCCCATTTTATGTCACAATGTACTATGTCCCTAGACTAACTATTAGCCACAAACACTCGCTGAATAAATTAACTTAAAATTTACGATATGCCCATTATAAACTACGATGATCGCCTATGCTATAACATGGGGTTAAAAAAATAACTCTCAGAAACGGCCCCATTTTATGTCACAATGTACTATGTCCCTAGACTAACTATTAGCCACAAACACTCGCTGAATAAATTAACTTAAAATTTACGATATGCCCATTATAAACTACGATGATCGCCTATGCTATAACATGGGGTTAAAAAAATAACTCTCAGAAACGGCCCCATTTTATGTCACAATGTACTATGTCCCTAGACTAACTATTAGCCACAAACACTCGCTGAATAAATTAACTTAAAATTTACGATATGCCCATTATAAACTACGATGATCGCCTATGCTATAACATGGGGTTAAAAAAATAACTCTCAGAAACGGCCCCATTTTATGTCACAATGTACTATGTCCCTAGACTAACTATTAGCCACAAACACTCGCTGAATAAATTAACTTAAAATTTACGATATGCCCATTATAAACTACGATGATCGCCTATGCTATAACATGGGGTTAAAAAAATAACTCTCAGAAACGGCCCCATTTTATGTCACAATGTACTATGTCCCTAGACTAACTATTAGCCACAAACACTCGCTGAATAAATTAACTTAAAATTTACGATATGCCCATTATAAACTACGATGATCGCCTATGCTATAACATGGGGTTAAAAAAATAACTCTCAGAAACGGCCCCATTTTATGTCACAATGTACTATGTCCCTAGACTAACTATTAGCCACAAACACTCGCTGAATAAATTAACTTAAAATTTACGATATGCCCATTATAAACTACGATGATCGCCTATGCTATAACATGGGGTTAAAAAAATAACTCTCAGAAACGGCCCCATTTTATGTCACAATGTACTATGTCCCTAGACTAACTATTAGCCACAAACACTCGCTGAATAAATTAACTTAAAATTTACGATATGCCCATTATAAACTACGATGATCGCCTATGCTATAACATGGGGTTAAAAAAATAACTCTCAGAAACGGCCACATTTTATGTCACAATGTACTATGTCCCTAGACTAACTATTAGCCACAAACACTCGCTGAATAAATTAACTTAAAATTTACGATATGCCCATTATAAACTACGATGATCGCCTATGCTATAACATGGGGTTAAAAAAATAACTCTCAGAAACGGCCCCATTTTATGTCACAATGTACTATGTCCCTAGACTAACTATTAGCCACAAACACTCGCTGAATAAATTAACTTAAAATTTACGATATGCCCATTATAAACTACGATGATCGCCTATGCTATAACATGGGGTTAAAAAAATAACTCTCAGAAACGGCCCCATTTTATGTCACAATGTACTATGTCCCTAGACTAACTATTAGCCACAAACACTCGCTGAATAAATTAACTTAAAATTTACGATATGCCCATTATAAACTACGATGATCGCCTATGCTATAACATGGGGTTAAAAAAATAACTCTCAGAAACGGCCCCATTTTATGTCACAATGTACTATGTCCCTAGACTAACTATTAGCCACAAACACTCGCTGAATAAATTAACTTAAAATTTACGATATGCCCATTATAAACTACGATGATCGCCTATGCTATAACATGGGGTTAAAAAAATAACTCTCAGAAACGGCCCCATTTTATGTCACAATGTACTATGTCCCTAGACTAACTATTAGCCACAAACACTCGCTGAATAAATTAACTTAAAATTTACGATATGCCCATTATAAACTACGATGATCGCCTATGCTATAACATGGGGTTAAAAAAATAACTCTCAGAAACGGCCCCATTTTATGTCACAATGTTCTATGTCCCTAGACTAACTATTAGCCACAAACACTCACTGAATAAATTAACTTAAAATTTACGATATGCACATTATAAACTACGATGATCGCCTATGCTATAACATGGGGTTAAAAAAATAACTCTCAGAAACGGCCCCATTTTATGTCACAATGTACTATGTCCCTAGACTAACTATTAGCCACAAACACTCGCTGAATAAATTAACTTAAAATTTACGATATGCCCATTATAAACTACGATGATCGCCTATGCTATAACATGGGGTTAAAAAAATAACTCTCAGAAACGGCCCCATTTTATGTCACAATGTACTAAAATCCCTAGACTAACTATTAGCCACAAACACTCGCTGAATAAATTAACTTAAAATTTACGATATGCCCATTATAAACTACGATGATCGCCTATGCTATAACATGGGGTTAAAAAAATAACTCTCAGAAACGGCCCCATTTTATGTCACAATGTACTATGTCCCTAGACTAACTATTAGCCACAAACACTCGCTGAATAAATTAACTTAAAATTTACGATATGCCCATTATAAACTACGATGATCGCCTATGCTATAACATGGGGTTAAAAAAATAACTCTCAGAAACGGCCCCATTTTATGTCACAATGTACTATGTCCCTAGACTAACTATTAGTCACAAACACTCGCTGAATAAATTAACTTAAAATTTACGATATGCCCATTATAAACTACGATGATCGCCTATGCTATAACATGGGGTTAAAAAAATAACTCTCAGAAACGGCCCCATTTTATGTCACAATGTACTATGTCCCTAGACTAACTATTAGCCACAAACACTCGCTGAATAAATTAACTTAAAATTTACGATATGCCCATTATAAACTACGATGATCGCCTATGCTATAACATGGGGTTAAAAAAATAACTCTCAGAAACGGCCCCATTTTATGTCACAATGTACTATGTCCCTAGACTAACTATTAGCCACAAACACTCGCTGAATAAATTAACTTAAAATTTACGATATGCCCATTATAAACTACGATGATCGCCTATGCTATAACATGGGGTTAAAAAAATAACTCTCAGAAACGGCCCCATTTTATGTCACAATGTAGTATGTCCCTAGACTAACTATTAGCCACAAACACTCGCTGAATAAATTAACTTAAAATTTACGATATGCCCATTATAAACTACGATGATCGCCTATGCTATAACATGGGGTTAAAAAAATAACTCTCAGAAACGGCCCCATTTTATGTCACAATGTACTATGTCCCTAGACTAACTATTAGCCACAAACACTCGCTGAATAAATTAACTTAAAATTTACGATATGCCCATTATAAACTACGATGATCGCCTATGCTATAACATGGGGTTAAAAAAATAACTCTCAGAAACGGCCCCATTTTATGTCACAATGTACTATGTCCCTAGACTAACTATTAGCCACAAACACTCGCTGAATAAATTAACTTAAAATTTACGATATGCCCATTATAAACTACGATGATCGCCTATGCTATAACATGGGGTTAAAAAAATAACTCTCAGAAACGTCCCCATTTTATGTCACAATGTACTATGTCCCTAGACTAACTATTAGCCACAAACACTCGCTGAATAAATTAACTTAAAATTTACGATATGCCCATTATAAACTACGATGATCGCCTATGCTATAACATGGGGTTAAAAAAATAACTCTCAGAAACGGCCCCATTTTATGTCACAATGTACTATGTCCCTAGACTAACTATTAGCCACAAGCACTCGCTGAATAAATTAACTTAAAATTTACGATATGCCCATTATAAACTACGATGATCGCCTATGCTATAACATGGGGTTAAAAAAATAACTCTCAGAAACGGCCCCATTTTATGTCACAATGTACTATGTCCCTAGACTAACTATTAGCCGCAAACACTCGCTGAATAAATTAACTTAAAATTTACGATATGCCCATTATAAACTACGATGATCGCCTATGCTATAACATGGGGTTAAAAAAATAACTCTCAGAAACGGCCCCATTTTATGTCACAATGTACTATGTCCCTAGACTAACTATTAGCCACAAACACTCGCTGAATAAATTAACTTAAAATTTACGATATGCCCATTATAAACTACGATGATCGCCTATGCTATAACATGGGGTTAAAAAAATAACTCTCAGAAACGGCCCCATTTTATGTCACAATGTACTATGTCCCTAGACTAACTATTAGCCACAAACACTCGCTGAATAAATTAACTTAAAATTTACGATATGCCCATTATAAACTACGATGATCGCCTATGCTATAGCATGGGGTTGAAAAAATAACTCTCAGAAACGGCCCCATTTTATGTCACAATGTACTATGTCCCTAGACTAACTATTAGCCACAAACACTCGCTGAATAAATTAACTTAAAATTTACGATATGCCCATTATAAACTACGATGATCGCCTATGCTATAACATGGGGTTAAAAAAATAACTCTCAGAAACGGCCCCATTTTATGTCACAATGTAATAATAATAATATATCAAACTTTTATAGCGCTTAATTTCGTATAACGAATTCTAAGGCGCAACAGTCCTGATTAATAACCAATATCATAAAACGTGGTCAGAAATAGTTCGTGATCGAGATGACAACCGGCTGTGTTGAGAAGGTTAAGGGGGATAGGCATCCTGAAATAGATGCGTCTTAAGCTGATGCCTGAAACTAGACAGGGTTGGAGCAGAACGAATATCATTTGGTAGGGAATTCCAAAGTGAGGGGCCGTCATAACTCAAACTGTTTTGAAATTGAACCTTTGATTTATTAATGGAAGGTTTATAAAGTGGGACATGGAGGAACAGTTTATCAGGATTGCCACGCCTCGTGTTCACTTTACATGTGTAGCGAGTTAGGTGATCGTTGAAATATGCAGGTAGTCCCGTATGCAATGATTTATAAATAATTGTTGCGGTTTTAAACTCTATTCTGTGCCTAATGGGCAACCAATGTAGTGACCTGAGAACAGGGGTAATATGAGAGAACTTAGATGTCCGAGTGACAATGCGGGCCAAAGTATTCTGAACACATTGTAACTTATTCAAATCCCGACTGGATAAAGACCTATACAATGAATTACAATAATCAAGTCTACTACTAACTAATGCATTAGCCAATGTAATTGTATTGCTTTTCGAAAGATTACGCCTGATCCTTCTTAGGTCACGAAGACCCACAAAACATGATTTACAAACAGAAACAACCTGATTGGAGAATGAAAAATCAGAATCAAAAACAACACCTAAATTGCGTGCTTTTTCCGTAGGACTGATTTCATTTCCAAGAATATCCACTGGAAAACAATCTGCCATCTTAGCCCTTTGAGACTTGGTACCAAACAGGATGAACTCAGTTTTATCTGGATTGAGCTTAAGCTTGTTTGCATTCATCCAGTTTTGGACATCTTTGAGACATTCCTGGAGCGTGGCTAGATCCGTAGCACAATTTGTTTGTGAGAGTGGCATATAAAGCTGAGTATCATCAGCATAGAAATGATAGTTAACCGTATTATGTGCAGAGATTATTTTATGTAGAGGTGTTGTGTACATGGAAAACAAAATGGGACCAAGAACTGATCCCTGTGGAACACCAAATTTTATATCTGCGGGCTCTGAAAGGCTGTCGCCAACCTTAACTGATTGGACCCTACCAGACAAATAGGACGAGAACCACTTGCGTGCAGTCCCACCAAAGCCAAACCAAGATGATAGACATTCTAAGAGAACTGAATGGTCGATCGTGTCGAAAGCAGCCGAAAGATCAAGTAATACCAGAGCAGTCGGCATGCTTTTTGACAACGAAATGTGTATGTCATTCTTTATATTTAACAACGCAGTTTCTGTTGAGTGGCCGCTCTTGTAGGCAGACTGGAATGGATTACCCAAATTGCTTTTATCCAAGTGTTGTTTAATCTGGGATGCAACCACTCGTTCAACCAGTTTGGAGATGAAACATAGACCCGATACTGGGCGGTAGTTTTTCATCTCTTCCTTGGATAACGAGGGATTTTTAAGCAATGGAGTAATTACAGCCTGTTTTAATCTACTAGGCACTAAATCTTCCATCATGGAGCAGTTAACCAATTTAGTGATAGATGGTACCAAAATGTCAACAAAATCTTTAACCAGGAAAGTGGGCCAAGGGTCGAGAATACATGATTTAGTAGGAGAATCAAGAATGACTTTCCGAATAAGCTGTTCAGATGCAGGCTCGAAGTGATTGAACTCAACAGGTGATATCGCTGGTGAAGTGGTCTGTTTAGGCTGCTTTGTGAAATTGTTTCGTATACGTGTGATTTTGTCTGTGAAGAAAGAACCAAACATATTGGCAAGGAGCGTGTCATCTTTGCTTCCGGACAAAGCAGTCTGATGTTTCCAATGCAAAATATTGTTCATTTCTTTCCATAGTTTTTTTGGATCATCAGAATTGTTCTTAATAATATTAGTGTAATGATCTCGTTTTGAGTTGTTTATGATTGAGTTGCATTTACTGATCTGTCGTCGTAGTTTCGATCTATTCGGCACAGATGGGACTTTTCTCCAAGTTCTTTCAAGCTGTCTACGTAACCGTTTGGCCTCACGATATTCCGGAGTTATCCAAACTGGAGTGGGTTTGTCCACACATACTATGTCCCTAGACTAACTATTAGCCACAAACACTCGCTGAATAAATTAACTTAAAATTTACGATATGCCCATTATAAACTACGATGATCGCCTATGCTATAACATGGGGTTAAAAAAATAACTCTCAGAAACGGCCCCATTTTATGTCACAATGTACTATGTCCCTAGACTAACTATTAGCCACAAACACTCGCTGAATAAATTAACTTAAAATTTACGATATGCCCATTATAAACTACGATGATCGCCCATGCTATAACATGGGGTTAAAAAAAATAACTCTCAGAAACGGCCCCATTTTATGTCACAATGTACTATGTCCCTAGACTAACTATTAGCCACAAACACTCGCTGAATAAATTAACTTAAAATTTACGATATGCCCATTATAAACTACGATGATCGCCTATGCTATAACATGGGGTTAAAAAAATAACTCTCAGAAACGGCCCCATTTTATGTCACAATGTACTATGTCCCTAGACTAACTATTAGCCACAAAAACTCGCTGAATAAATTAACTTAAAATTTACGATATGCCCATTATAAACTACGATGATCGCCTATGCTATAACATGGGGTTAAAAAAATAACTCTCAGAAACGGCCCCATTTTATGTCACAATGTACTATGTCCCTAGACTAACTATTAGCCACAAACACTCGCTGAATAAATTAACTTAAAATTTACGATATGCCCATTATAAACTACGATGATCGCCTATGCTATAACATGGGGTTAAAAAAATAACTCTCAGAAACGGCCCCATTTTATGTCACAATGTACTATGTCCCTAGACTAACTATTAGCCACAAACACTCGCTGAATAAATTAACTTAAAATTTACGATATGCCCATTATAAACTACGATGATCGCCTATGCTATAACATGGGGTTAAAAAAATAACTCTCAGAAACGGCCCCATTTTATGTCACAATGTACTATGTCCCTAGACTAACTATTAGCCACAAACACTCGCTGAATAAATTAACTTAAAATTTACGATATGCCCATTATAAACTACGATGATCGCCTATGCTATAACATGGGGTTAAAAAAATAACTCTCAGAAACGGCCCCATTTTATGTCACAATGTACTATGTCCCTAGACTAACTATTAGCCACAAACACTCGCTGAATAAATTAACTTAAAATTTACGATATGCCCATTATAAACTACGATGATCGCCTATGCTATAACATGGGGTTAAAAAAATAACTCTCAGAAACGGCCCCATTTTATGTCACAATGTACTATGTCCCTAGACTAACTATTAGCCACAAAACACTCGCTGAATAAATTAACTTAAAATTTACGATATGCCCATTATAAACTACGATGATCGCCTATGCTATAACATGGGGTTAAAAAAATAACTCTCAGAAACGGCCCCATTTTATGTCACAATGTACTATGTCCCTAGACTAACTATTAGCCACAAACACTCGCTGAATAAATTAACTTAAAATTTACGATATGCCCATTATAAACTACGATGATCGCCTATGCTATAACATGGGGTTAAAAAAATAACTCTCAGAAACGGCCCCATTTTATGTCACAATGTACTATGTCCCTAGACTAACTATTAGCCACAAACACTCGCTGAATAAATTAACTTAAAATTTACGATATGCCCATTATAAACTACGATGATCGCCTATGCTATAACATGGGGTTAAAAAAAATAACTCTCAGAAACGGCCCCATTTTATGTCACAATGTACTATGTCCCTAGACTAACTATTAGCCACAAACACTCGATGAATAAATTAACTTAAAATTTACGATATGCCCATTATAAACTACGATGATCGCCTATGCTATAACATGGGGTTAAAAAAATAACTCTCAGAAACGGCCCCATTTTATGTCACAATGTACTATGTCCCTAGACTAACTATTAGCCACAAACACTCGCTGAATAAATTAACTTAAAATTTACGATATGCCCATTATAAACTACGATGATCGCCTATGCTATAACATGGGGTTAAAAAAATAACTCTCAGAAACGGCCCCCATTTTATGTCACAATGTACTATGTCCCTAGACTAACTGTTAGCCCACAAACACTCGCTGAATAAATTAACTTAAAATTTACGATATGCCCATTATAAACTACGATGATCGCCTATGCTATAACATGGGGTTAAAAAAATAACTCTCAGAAACGGCCCCATTTTATGTCACAATGTACTATGTCCCTAGACTAACTATTAGCCACAAACACTCGCTGAATAAATTAACTTAAAATTTACGATATGCCCATTATAAACTACGATGATCGCCTATGCTATAACATGGGGTTAAAAAAATAACTCTCAGAAACGGCCCCATTTTATGTCACAATGTACTATGTCCCTAGACTAACTATTAGCCACAAACACTCGCTGAATAAATTAACTTAAAATTTACGATATGCCCATTATAAACTACGATGATCGCCTATGCTATAGCATGGGGTTAAAAAAATAACTCTCAGAAACGGCCCCATTTTATGTCACAATGTACTATGTCCCTAGACTAACTATTAGCCACAAACACTCGCTGAATAAATTAACTTAAAATTTACGATATGCCCATTATAAACTACGATGATCGCCTATGCTATAACATGGGGTTAAAAAAATAACTCTCAGAAACGGCCCCATTTTATGTCACAATGTACTATGTCCCTAGACTAACTATTAGCCACAAACACTCGCTGAATAAATTAACTTAAAATTTACGATATGCCCATTATAAACTACGATGATCGCCTATGCTATAACATGGGGTTAAAAAAATAACTCTCAGAAACGGCCCCATTTTATGTCACAATGTACTATGTCCCTAGACTAACTATTAGCCACAAACACTCGCTGAATAAATTAACTTAAAATTTACGATATGCCCATTATAAACTACGATGATCGCCTATGCTATAACATGGGGTTAAAAAAATAACTCTCAGAAACGGCCCCATTTTATGTCACAATGTACTATGTCCCTAGACTAACTATTAGCCACAAACACTCGCTGAATAAATTAACTTAAAATTTACGATATGCCCATTATAAACTACGATGATCGCCTATGCTATAACATGGGGTTAAAAAAATAACTCTCAGAAACGGCCCCATTTTATGTCACAATGTACTATGTCCCTAGACTAACTATTAGCCACAAACACTCGCTGAATAAATTAACTTAAAATTTACGATATGCCCATTATAAACTACGATGATCGCCTATGCTATAACATGGGGTTAAAAAAATAACTCTCAGAAACGGCCCCATTTTATGTCACAATGTACTATGTCCCTAGACTAACTATTAGCCACAAACACTCGCTGAATAAATTAACTTAAAATTTACGATATGCCCATTATAAACTACGATGATCGCCTATGCTATAACATGGGGTTAAAAAAATAACTCTCAGAAACGGCCCCATTTTATGTCACAATGTACTATGTCCCTAGACTAACTATTAGCCACAAACACTCGCTGAATAAATTAACTTAAAATTTACGATATGCCCATTATAAACTACGATGATCGCCTATGCTATAACATGGGGTTAAAAAAATAACTCTCAGAAACGGCCCCATTTTATGTCACAATGTACTATGTCCCTAGACTAACTATTAGCCACAAACACTCGCTGAATAAATTAACTTAAAATTTACGATATGCCCATTATAAACTACGATGATCGCCTATGCTATAACATGGGGTTAAAAAAATAACTCTCAGAAACGGCCCCATTTTATGTCACAATGTACTATGTCCCTAGACTAACTATTAGCCACAAACACTCGCTGAATAAATTAACTTAAAATTTACGATATGCCCATTATAAACTACGATGATCGCCTATGCTATAACATGGGGTTAAAAAAATAACTCTCAGAAACGGCCCCATTTTATGTCACAATGTACTATGTCCCTAGACTAACTATTAGCCACAAACACTCGCTGAATAAATTAACTTAAAATTTACGATATGCCCATTATAAACTACGATGATCGCCTATGCTATAACATGGGGTTAAAAAAATAACTCTCAGAAACGGCCCCATTTTATGTCACAATGTACTATGTCCCTAGACTAACTATTAGCCACAAACACTCGCTGAATAAATTAACTTAAAATTTACGATATGCCCATTATAAACTACGATGATCGCCTATGCTATAACATGGGGTTAAAAAAATAACTCTCAGAAACGGCCCCATTTTATGTCACAATGTACTATGTCCCTAGACTAACTATTAGCCACAAACACTCGCTGAATAAATTAACTTAAAATTTACGATATGCCCATTATAAACTACGATGATCGCCTATGCTATAACATGGGGTTAAAAAAATAACTCTCAGAAACGGCCCCATTTTATGTCACAATGTACTATGTCCCTAGACTAACTATTAGCCACAAACACTCGCTGAATAAATTAACTTAAAATTTACGATATGCCCATTATAAACTACGATGATCGCCTATGCTATAACATGGGGTTAAAAAAATAACTCTCAGAAACGGCCCCATTTTATGTCACAATGTACTATGTCCCTAGACTAACTATTAGCCACAAACACTCGCTGAATAAATTAACTTAAAATTTACGATATGCCCATTATAAACTACGATGATCGCCTATGCTATAACATGGGGTTAAAAAAATAACTCTCAGAAACGGCCCCATTTTATGTCACAATGTACTATGTCCCTAGACTAACTATTAGCCACAAACACTCGCTGAATAAATTAACTTAAAATTTACGATATGCCCATTATAAACTACGATGATCGCCTATGCTATAACATGGGGTTAAAAAAATAACTCTCAGAAACGGCCCCATTTTATGTCACAATGTACTATGTCCCTAGACTAACTATTAGCCACAAACACTCGCTGAATAAATTAACTTAAAATTTACGATATGCCCATTATAAACTACGATGATCGCCTATGCTATAACATGGGGTTAAAAAAATAACTCTCAGAAACGGCCCCATTTTATGTCACAATGTACTATGTCCCTAGACTAACTATTAGCCACAAACACTCGCTGAATAAATTAACTTAAAATTTACGATATGCCCATTATAAACTACGATGATCGCCTATGCTATAACATGGGGTTAAAAAAATAACTCTCAGAAACGGCCCCATTTTATGTCACAATGTACTATGTCCCTAGACTAACTATTAGCCACAAACACTCGCTGAATAAATTAACTTAAAATTTACGATATGCCCATTATAAACTACGATGATCGCCTATGCTATAACATGGGGTTAAAAAAATAACTCTCAGAAACGGCCCCATTTTATGTCACAATGTACTATGTCCCTAGACTAACTATTAGCCACAAACACTCGCTGAATAAATTAACTTAAAATTTACGATATGCCCATTATAAACTACGATGATCGCCTATGCTATAACATGGGGTTAAAAAAATAACTCTCAGAAACGGCCCCATTTTATGTCACAATGTACTATGTCCCTAGACTAACTATTAGCCACAAACACTCGCTGAATAAATTAACTTAAAATTTACGATATGCCCATTATAAACTACGATGATCGCCTATGCTATAACATGGGGTTAAAAAAATAACTCTCAGAAACGGCCCCATTTTATGTCACAATGTACTATGTCCCTAGACTAACTATTAGCCACAAACACTCGCTGAATAAATTAACTTAAAATTTACGATATGCCCATTATAAACTACGATGATCGCCTATGCTATAACATGGGGTTAAAAAAATAACTCTCAGAAACGGCCCCATTTTATGTCACAATGTACTATGTCCCTAGACTAACTATTAGCCACAAACACTCGCTGAATAAATTAACTTAAAATTTACGATATGCCCATTATAAACTACGATGATCGCCTATGCTATAACATGGGGTTAAAAAAATAACTCTCAGAAACGGCCCCATTTTATGTCACAATGTACTATGTCCCTAGACTAACTATTAGCCACAAACACTCGCTGAATAAATTAACTTAAAATTTACGATATGCCCATTATAAACTACGATGATCGCCTATGCTATAACATGGGGTTAAAAAAATAACTCTCAGAAACGGCCCCATTTTATGTCACAATGTACTATGTCCCTAGACTAACTATTAGCCACAAACACTCGCTGAATAAATTAACTTAAAATTTACGATATGCCCATTATAAACTACGATGATCGCCTATGCTATAACATGGGGTTAAAAAAATAACTCTCAGAAACGGCCCCATTTTATGTCACAATGTACTATGTCCCTAGACTAACTATTAGCCACAAACACTCGCTGAATAAATTAACTTAAAATTTACGATATGCCCATTATAAACTACGATGATCGCCTATGCTATAACATGGGGTTAAAAAAATAACTCTCAGAAACGGCCCCATTTTATGTCACAATGTACTATGTCCCTAGACTAACTATTAGCCACAAACACTCGCTGAATAAATTAACTTAAAATTTACGATATGCCCATTATAAACTACGATGATCGCCTATGCTATAACATGGGGTTAAAAAAATAACTCTCAGAAACGGCCCCATTTTATGTCACAATGTACTATGTCCCTAGACTAACTATTAGCCACAAACACTCGCTGAATAAATTAACTTAAAATTTACGATATGCCCATTATAAACTACGATGATCGCCTATGCTATAACATGGGGTTAAAAAAATAACTCTCAGAAACGGCCCCATTTTATGTCACAATGTACTATGTCCCTAGACTAACTATTAGCCACAAACACTCGCTGAATAAATTAACTTAAAATTTACGATATGCCCATTATAAACTACGATGATCGCCTATGCTATAACATGGGGTTAAAAAAATAACTCTCAGAAACGGCCCCATTTTATGTCACAATGTACTATGTCCCTAGACTAACTATTAGCCACAAACACTCGCTGAATAAATTAACTTAAAATTTACGATATGCCCATTATAAACTACGATGATCGCCTATGCTATAACATGGGGTTAAAAAAATAACTCTCAGAAACGGCCCCATTTTATGTCACAATGTACTATGTCCCTAGACTAACTATTAGCCACAAACACTCGCTGAATAAATTAACTTAAAATTTACGATATGCCCATTATAAACTACGATGATCGCCTATGCTATAACATGGGGTTAAAAAAATAACTCTCAGAAACGGCCCCATTTTATGTCACAATGTACTATGTCCCTAGACTAACTATTAGCCACAAACACTCGCTGAATAAATTAACTTAAAATTTACGATATGCCCATTATAAACTACGATGATCGCCTATGCTATAACATGGGGTTAAAAAAATAACTCTCAGAAACGGCCCCATTTTATGTCACAATGTACTATGTCCCTAGACTAACTATTAGCCACAAACACTCGCTGAATAAATTAACTTAAAATTGACGATATGCCCATTATAAACTACGATGATCGCCTATGCTATAACATGGGGTTAAAAAAATAACTCTCAGAAACGGCCCCATTTTATGTCACAATGTACTATGTCCCTAGACTAACTATTAGCCACAAACACTCGCTGAATAAATTAACTTAAAATTTACGATATGCCCATTATAAACTACGATGATCGCCTATGCTATAACATGGGGTTAAAAAAATAACTCTCAGAAACGGCCCCATTTTATGTCACAATGTACTATGTCCCTAGACTAACTATTAGCCACAAACACTCGCTGAATAAATTAACTTAAAATTTACGATATGCCCATTATAAACTACGATGATCGCCTATGCTATAACATGGGGTTAAAAAAATAACTCTCAGAAACGGCCCCATTTTATGTCACAATGTACTATGTCCCTAGACTAACTATTAGCCACAAACACTCGCTGAATAAATTAACTTAAAATTTACGATATGCCCATTATAAACTACGATGATCGCCTATGCTATAACATGGGGTTAAAAAAATAACTCTCAGAAACGGCCCCATTTTATGTCACAATGTACTATGTCCCTAGACTAACTATTAGCCACAAACACTCGCTGAATAAATTAACTTAAAATTTACGATATGCCCATTATAAACTACGATGATCGCCTATGCTATAACATGGGGTTAAAAAAATAACTCTCAGAAACGGCCCCATTTTATGTCACAATGTACTATGTCCCTAGACTAACTATTAGCCACAAACACTCGCTGAATAAATTAACTTAAAATTTACGATATGCCCATTATAAACTACGATGATCGCCTATGCTATAACATGGGGTTAAAAAAATAACTCTCAGAAACGGCCCCATTTTATGTCACAATGTACTATGTCCCTAGACTAACTATTAGCCACAAACACTCGCTGAATAAATTAACTTAAAATTTACGATATGCCCATTATAAACTACGATGATCGCCTATGCTATAACATGGGGTTAAAAAAATAACTCTCAGAAACGGCCCCATTTTATGTCACAATGTACTATGTCCCTAGACTAACTATTAGCCACAAACACTCGCTGAATAAATTAACTTAAAATTTACGATATGCCCATTATAAACTACGATGATCGCCTATGCTATAACATGGGGTTAAAAAAATAACTCTCAGAAACGGCCCCATTTTATGTCACAATGTACTATGTCCCTAGACTAACTATTAGCCACAAACACTCGCTGAATAAATTAACTTAAAATTTACGATATGCCCATTATAAACTACGATGATCGCCTATGCTATAACATGGGGTTAAAAAAATAACTCTCAGAAACGGCCCCATTTTATGTCACAATGTACTATGTCCCTAGACTAACTATTAGCCACAAACACTCGCTGAATAAATTAACTTAAAATTTACGATATGCCCATTATAAACTACGATGATCGCCTATGCTATAACATGGGGTTAAAAAAATAACTCTCAGAAACGGCCCCATTTTATGTCACAATGTACTATGTCCCTAGACTAACTATTAGCCACAAACACTCGCTGAATAAATTAACTTAAAATTTACGATATGCCCATTATAAACTACGATGATCGCCTATGCTATAACATGGGGTTAAAAAAATAACTCTCAGAAACGGCCCCATTTTATGTCACAATGTACTATGTCCCTAGACTAACTATTAGCCACAAACACTCGCTGAATAAATTAACTTAAAATTTACGATATGCCCATTATAAACTACGATGATCGCCTATGCTATAACATGGGGTTAAAAAAATAACTCTCAGAAACGGCCCCATTTTATGTCACAATGTACTATGTCCCTAGACTAACTATTAGCCACAAACACTCGCTGAATAAATTAACTTAAAATTTACGATATGCCCATTATAAACTACGATGATCGCCTATGCTATAACATGGGGTTAAAAAAATAACTCTCAGAAACGGCCCCATTTTATGTCACAATGTACTATGTCCCTAGACTAACTATTAGCCACAAACACTCGCTGAATAAATTAACTTAAAATTTACGATATGCCCATTATAAACTACGATGATCGCCTATGCTATAACATGGGGTTAAAAAAATAACTCTCAGAAACGGCCCCATTTTATGTCACAATGTACTATGTCCCTAGACTAACTATTAGCCACAAACACTCGCTGAATAAATTAACTTAAA
>CASCJZ010000468.1:0-14050 GCA_949152475.1 Terebella lapidaria
GCTTCGATATTCTACTACTCTCCAATTTAAAACCAATTGTACTAGAAATTAATCATACTCCAAGCTTCTAAACATCTACTCCTTTGGATTATCATGTGAAAAAGAAACTGATCAAAGATACCTGCATTCTAATGAGAATCACTCAAAAAAATAAGAGAATCCAGTTCGAAAGAGCTAAATTATTGTTAAAAAACAGAATTGAGAAGGGAAAAAGGGAAATACATTCTGGCTAAAAGAGGAAAGTATGTATAGAAAAGGCCCAAGACCAAAGGAATAAGGAATAATCAAGTAGAATGGGTGGATTTAAGCTCATTCATCCAGTTGAAGATATCTAAAAGCAAACTAAGTATCAGAAATATCTAGATTATGCCTAAAAAGTCAAAAAAGAAGGCCATTAAACTCGTAAAAAGATTTTGAAAGAATATTGCTATCGGAGCAAAAATCCTTAGCAGGTTTAATAAAAAAACTAAAAGTGCTAGCCAAAGATTCTTAAAAGTCAAACTTTTACTAAGCCACAAAGCAATAATGAATCACAGACTGAAGAGAAAAGTGCAACACATGATGGAGGACTACTGCCACTGAATTTTAGGGCCAAAAGCACCCATAAAACCCACCTTTAAGGGAACAACCTCATCAAAGAACATGCAACTTTAAACAAATACAATGATTTATTCCTCAAGTATATAACAGTGAAAGATCCATTGATTGATTCAGATGAACTAAATGAGAAAGAGACAGAGCTTCTAGGGGCCAAAAAAGCACATTCAAAACATAAACTTAAGTATATTCAACCTCAAGTAGCTTTACCTCACAATTTTGAAAAAGGAGGAACTTTTATTACCCCTAAAAACTATCAAATTTCTGATGAACAATATAAAAATAGAATTATTTACAAATCTCCCAGCAAAATTTCAAAGAACCCCCTTCGAACCTCACAATTAGCTGCAAGAAACTTTGATAGATTAAGAAAAATTCCCTTTATGTGACATTAAAGTCAAAATATATATCTCATCATAAAATCACTTACTATATTTATTTTTTAGTAATGTTTTGATCTTGCTTAAAGACTGCACTTAAGACTATTTTTTTTTCAACCTTACTTTTCTCACATTTGAAGTGCCTTTTCTATCATCCAGTTACATAAAGTTCAATTGATTAGCATCTCGATTGTCTTATTCTTTTTCCCAAGAAGAAAGACTAAAATCATTATTCTGACAAAAAGAAAGTTTTTTCTAGGGTTTTGAAAGCTGTGTCATTGGAAACACATGCTTTTTCATTTGGGACTTTTTATTTTCATGTGTTATCATTCTATTGCAGGAGATATGGGCCTATTTTAGATAAGAGTCAGATAATACTGATTTTGTTAGTTGTTCTAATCGAGTTTGCGACTTGTAATTGATATTTTAAGATATAGATTGATTTAAAGCAGTTGTTTCGAAGTTTCTCAATTTTTATTCCCTCAAAGATTGTTTTGTTTCAAAAAAGCATTGGTTCTGCCTCTCCTGTATTTCATTCTTTATTGGCTTAAAAGTGATAGATTTCGGAAGGGATGGACATGCTAATATACAAGCTAAACTTGCTTTTTTCCATGGTATCCCATTTTTGTTGCTTTTTGGCTCTATGGGCAGCGACCTTCTAATCGCTTCATGTGAATATACTTTTCTGATAGGTTCAAACCTCTTGGATGTAGAGTTAAAGAATTGATGATTGTTTTCCTTTTTTTATCGTTTTATGGTATTTAAATCATAATGGTAATATCCTGGCCCTAAGATTGTCGTTTTTAAAGGATGGTCTTTTCTTAGACTGGGATGAAGATGCCGCTGGATTGGCTTCTTGAGAAAGTATGCTCTTTTTGGTTTCAGAGGGGATTATTTACCTAGAATTTCCTTGATTCGCGTTTTAAATTGTGACTACTTTTTAAGATTGTTTATGAGTGAAATATCATTTTTATGTTTTTCATACGAGCGCTCACCACTTAATGCTCTTTCATATAGTACTTGAATTTCATGATTCTTTTTTAATTATTACTCATTTTTATCAATCTTAGCATTTTTTCCTTATTAATTCCTTGAATAACCATAGTTTAAAGCCTTGCTGGGAATAGAAGGGCAAATACTATCTACATTAATTTTTAAGGCTAACGTTGGATGCTTGGGCCTGATTCTAGTTTTTTTGAAGGTGCTAGGATAAATAGAATGATCTTCAAAGAGTTCAGATGTGTTTAGAGGCTAATTGAATACTTTTTTTAATGAAGATTTAAAAACAGATGTTTCTTGTTTATGTTAGTGATTTTTTAGGAAAATGTTCAGTTTCTCTAAGGCTGAAAGTCGTGATTTGCTTGAGAAATAGCTGGTATGCTCATAGCACCCTAACTAAGTGTTGAAAAAGTACCTATTGGTAGAGCATCTGAAGATATTGATAATGATGATTCCTTTTTAGCTCTAAACATGAACGGAACATATGCTTGCTTTCTTCTGGAACTCTACTATTCAGAATTAAAGGAATAAGAGATATTATTGGGGTACTGGTTCATCTGACTGTTGATTTTCTACTAATAATATCGAAAGTTAAGAATTTCACAAGAATTTTCAATAGTCTTACTACTCATTTAATACTCATATATATAGAATTGACATTTAATTACTTTTGAAAGAGAAGGTTTGATTGTGAGAAAAGCTGGGAATATTGGTTTTGTTTGTACAAGTAATAAGTTGAAGTTATATGTAGTGCTTTAAATAATATCATACATATCATTAATTGAAATAAGTATTAAGCAGATGCAAGCAGAATAAGGCAGTCTTTTTGCCAAAACTTATGAAGGTGACTGTGCTATAGAAAAAATCAATTAAAGTGCTATTCTACTGGTTGGATGTACCAGAGCCGGAAAATCAACCTCCTTACATTGGATGAGTGGCCGACCATTGCTTGGAAAAAAAATTAAAGGCAAACCAATCTATGTTAATAAGGCTGATGGAGCTGATATCAGTGCAGGATTTCTTTCCAAAACACTAACTCCAAATATTATTGACTTACAAGCAGGATAGTTATCCTTAGCTGATACTGCTGGGTTTTCAGATACTCGAAAACATGTGGGAGTAATTGGAGTGTCTTATATGCTGAAGGCCATCTTTGAAAAGGTGAAGAAAGTAAAGTTTTTAATAGTATTGCCTGCTTCAGCCATTGAAGAGATCAGTGCAGACGAGCTTTCAAAAGCTTTTATTGGATTCTTTAAAATGTTCCACTATTGCGACCTAGAATAGGATCTACAAAAATAAATACAGAAATCTGTTTTCATTATGATTAGTCGCTCAACTAAGAGTTTAAATGAATATGATGAAATGCTTAATGGAGCAATTGAAGAGTTTAAAGCACCAGAACTTTAATTTAAATACAAGTAAGAAATTTGTGCTCTTCTAGAACATTTAGTCAAAGAGCAAAAATATTTTGGTTTTCCCAAAGCAACTGAAGGTAAGGACTCCCCACAAATTAATGTAATAGAGGAGCTTGACAAGAAAAAATGGGAATTTTTAAATTTAGCTGAAGCTAAAATCAAGCATGGAAGTGACATCATTAAACTACCGTTTAATGAAGATTTTAAGAATTTAGCTGAGAATGAAAGAAATAAAGTCAGGGAAGTAATTGTGAAAAAAAATAATTCTTATAAGTAAGTCCCAAAAATATTCAATGCTTTCTTTGAAATCGCTAAGTCTAATGGTAACTGGTATTCTAATGAAATCAACTACTCATCTGCCTATAAAGGAATCTATTAGTATCTTGATATTCATGATTAATATTTGGAAATTGATAAGAATGAACAAGCTAGATGTAATATGGCTAACATGAGAGTCACCGCTACTAATAAAAAAATTTCAGCATATTCTGGGCTAAAATTAATTAAGAGTCTGGAGTATATTTTTGTAAGGACCTGCAAAATTTAAGATAAAAATTAATTTCCTGATTTACCTGATAGTGCTTTCCTACAAAGGGTATGGACTAAACTATCAGAAGCTCTCTGTGAATGCAAAAAAATTTTTGCTCAAACTAGCAAAGAATAAAGCCTTTGGATTGATTTTGCTTTTGTTTTAGGTAGGGGAATTCGTGAAATGTCCTTATTAGTTGATATTGATCCAGAGCATACTCATGATACATGTCGAAATATTATTGAATCGCTAGGTCAATTTTTTGAGGAGTCCATGCATGAAATAAAGGGTAGTTTTATTTTCAATCAAAACTCCGAAATTAAGAACAGAATGTTTGAGAATAAAACCTAAATTTCAGATTATATAGAGTTTGTGGATCAATTTGCTCAGGAATAGAGGGATTTTGGTACTGGTGATTACATCCTAAAAATTCAGGAGTAGTTAATTGAAATCTAAAAAATTAATTCTAAACTCTTGAATGCCTCGTAGTCATATTATGATGCACTTAAAAGTCTGATTAGTGCCAATGACCACATAGAAGAACATATTAATAGAATATACTAGGAGTTCTAAAGTGAAGATGAATCCAATAACAAAGCAGCTAATTTATAAAACCAGAGAATTTCAGTTTATGAGCATATTGCTGGAATTTTGGAAAAATGCAAAGCTTTTGATGAGGCCCTCACCTTCTACAAGCATATCAACTATGTAGAATCTGCTACTAGGTGCTACTAAAGAATAATTCAAGATCAAACTTAAAAGTCCAAGAAGTTTAAAATACTATCCCATTATGGACACTATTTATCCAATTCCGGGCGGATCGAGCCAGCCTTAGTTGTCTATCAAAAAGCATATGAGGAAGCGGAAACTGCCAATAACCGGGAGAGTGTTATTGCGTCCATTCAGAATTTGGGTCAGGAAAGTGAGAATTTGAGGAAAAAATATCTAAAAGAATTAACCAATCAAAGGATGAAAAATGATCCATAACTGATTGAAGATCTGAAAGATTATTTAGAGAGACACAAGAAATGATTTAGTGGCAAATATGAACACTCAGTCAATATTATTATTTTTCTTAAATTGATAAGTTCTTGTATACCTATTATTGACAGATATTGAATTCAAATATGTGGGAACTAGTCTCTGAACCAATCTCTAAGTCCTATAGTGCTCCCCTCTTCTCTAGAAGTTTCTGCATTATTAGTATGTGCTACCTAGCTTCCTTAATAGTGCCTACTATGATTCTGCTTTCTATTGGACGTACTCTGGCTACTATATAGATGTGTGGAGGGAAACAACTTGGGATTCCATCATGCCATTACTGACTGTTGAAAATTACCAAATCAGTTGCTTAGATTAGGCAGGTAGCATATTCTATGACAGTTCATTCTCTAATGATGCTTTTAATAGTACAAGTTCAGTTGCTATCAGCTCAGATTTTGGGTTTCTTGATATAAAAATCATCAGTTTAGGTTCTAATTTAGTTGAGTGCTCCTATTTGGTTTACTTGCAAGTTAGACTTAATGTATATTTCAATTCTACTTTAGAAGTTAGACAACCTGGTAGTACTTCCCCTCTCTATTTCATCCTTAAGTTCAAGCAGATTCATTGAGTCTGCAACTATCAAAGGCAGCCTTAACTTTGATACTAATTCCCAATTACCTTCCAATTAGCTTTCCAACTCCGATCTAGATAATTATTATACTTATGGTTAGTCCTTTAGTATGGTTGATAATCTCAACAAGTATGCCAGATCTAATATTACTGTTTCTATAAAGTCTTAATCAATTGTTAAAATATATTCTAGTTCCACGACCTCTCTTACCTATACGGGAAGTTTTGCTATTAATGAAGTAGTATTGCCTCAGGAGAACAACTTAAGAGCAAAGATTATTGGCTTTATTCCATTTTTTGTTTATTTATTTGTCCTAGTATTTGGATTCATTGTGCTTCCACTGACCAGGTGGATGCTCAATAAAAGACTCTATAGTGCCAAGACTACTCATCTCAAAGTTAAAACTCATTGATCTTATAGTTGCTGAATAATATCTAGTAATTATGTATATAGGCTCAGTATTAACTTTATAATTGAAATAAACTATTTTTGAGGAATTAATCATTCAACCCAATATTAACGTATCCATTCAGAAGGATAGTCTTCAGGTTTGGGTTTCCTGGCAAAACAGACGATGCATGATGATGCAGGGGGCTTATCTTGAGCCTCAGCAAGGAAATCTACAATCTTATGAGGATATATTTTTTGAAGAATATCTGCATTCTTGATAGTCATTTCTAGCCAAAAATCAAAGCGAACAATGAATTTAGATATACACTCAAAATTGTTTTTTAATGCCTAGTATACTGGTTCTAAATAGTTGCCTTGCCAGATCATTACTGAACTATTGTACCCACCTTTATGATGCTTTTAACAGGTCAAATCATCTGTCCTCAGAGTGGCAAATTCCCCACTGTAAGAAAACAACTAGTCTAGATATCCAGTTATGATCATATCTAAATCAATATAGAACTTCCTTCCTATGATTTTGCTTCCAAAGAGAGTAACTTTCCCCCACCATCGAGTCCATCCTGATTAGAGTTACACTATTTTTATTTCTGGATGTAGATCCTTGGGATCATCAGTAAAGCAGTAGAAGAAAACCTTCCATGAAGTATTTCTTTTTATACCTGAGAACAGTTTATTGACATAAGCTGCATTATACCGAGTTCCCCATTTAACAGTAAGAATATTGATAAGTTTCGAATCCTAAATAAGAGGTTATTTGCCATTTTAAGGATTCCACCCTTGTATTTTCAGAGGCTCAAATCCCTAGTAATGAGGATCTTTGCTTTTTTTTGTCTCTATAATGATTTGATCCCATGTATGCTTGATAGCTTCTTCTTTCTTGCCTGCTTGTCTCAAGAAATCAGTAAAATTAATCTGTGCTTAGGTGTTATTTGGTTGTAGTCTCAGAACCTATTGGCAGTATTGAATTCCTTCTTGGATTTTATCCAATTGAATCAACATCACTGCAATGTTATTGTGTGCATCAATAAATGCCTAGTAACTATTTAACTTAGGAGCATATACAACAGTATCTTTTGAGGCATTTTATTTTCTATAAGGAGATAATTTAATAGTCTGTTCATAATTTTCAGCAGCTTTTTTGAAATCCTTTTTCTGTGCATAAGTGTTCCCAAGATTCATGTACACATTGCTAAATGGTAAGTGCTTTGTTACTAAATTTTCTGCTTTAATAAAATGCTCTTCTGCTTTTTCTAGATTGTTTGCTTGTAAACAGAATGCTCCAAATTTGTTGTGTTTAAGTCCCTGAGCCAATTCTTAGTTTTGTTGGAGCTGCTATTCTAAAAGAATCTCAGCATCCCTTTATCTTTTTTTCTGCAGCAAATTAGCCAGTAGTTTGCTTCGATTTTAAACTGGTTTGGACTATTTCTCCATAACTTAAATCAAAAAAATTATAAGAATAAAAATTAAATTAAATAGTGATCAATAGAAGAATGAGTGTGACCAGTTTTTTCGTACAAGCAGCAGTTCAGGGTATTCTTGGCAGAATAATAAATTTTTCATCCCTATCTCTTATATTATTATTGAGTCAACTCTCTTGGACTAGTGTTCCATGGGGCAGTTCTTACCATTAAGACAGTAGCCATTTTGGTAGTATTAGGGGCATTTTTAAGTTTAGAAGATTTAATCTTATCTACTTTAAAATGGTAAATGTTTTCTCTTTAAAAGTGGTGAATCAGCTGTTGTTCTGCTATTGGAGAGACTATATTTTTTGTGTTCAGGTGTTGTTTCAGGATTTTCCAAGTAAGATTGTGTCTCTATATCATCCATAGCCAGATTCATGATGCTAGTTTACTCTGTGTAATGTGATTATAATTAATGGTTGGGATTACCCCTTTTTAAAATAGTGGTCTAAGTACCAGTTCTCATTTTATTTTCGAAAAAAACTACTTTTTAGTAGCTTGATAGGTTTGCCCAATCATATGCCTGCTAAACTATTCTTTGGTTCTCCTTCTTGAACTTCTTCAAAAATTTTATTATAGCAGGTCCGATAACTTCAAAAATAGAAGATCAAGGAATAAATAACTAATGTTAACTATATACTTTATAACCAAATAGTTCTTCAATTTTATGTTTAATTTAAAATTTTTGTTTCTCATCGCTCACTTTATATGTATAAACAGTTATTTTAACATAACTTATCATACCAAACATGACTGATACTTAAAAAATTCATTACTTCCTGCCAGTTGAAAGAAGAGTCTATGTTCCCAATAAAATCTGTAAGAGTCCCAAACCGAAAACAAACAAGATAGAGCATAGCTAGAGCTCTCACTCAATTAAAAAGATGAAAAATAGAAAGATTCATTGTAATCTTGAGAAGTATAGGGTGAAACCACCATTTCGAAATCGATGGGCACCAGAAACAGATTCATAATTTTCATAATTAGACTTGTGAAGATAGGAGAATCACTGTTTAATATTTTCGAGCCATATTCCTTCATCAATAGTAGCATCTGGGAAGGTAATTTTTCCTCTTCCATGCCATTTACCCTCAAAGAACTCTCCATCATAAATATTCCCATTTTTAAGATATTGTTTACCTTTTCCTTGCTTGAGGTTATTCATAAATTATCCTTCATAAGCATCTCCATTATGTGAAACCATTTTTCCTTTACCACATGCTCTATTATTTACAAATTACCCCTAATAAACATCGCCATTGGCAAACAGTAACTTCCCACTTCCACACATTTTATCTTGAACAAATGTACCTTAATACACATTTTTATTGGACCAAGTATATTTTCCTTTCCCTTGCATGGTTCCTTTGAACATCTCACCTTCATACATATTTCCATTCTTAAAATAATATTTTCCAACCCCATGCTTCTTCGAATGACTAGTTTAACCTTCATAAATTCCATCTTCATCTTAAAATTATTCATAAAGGAATTCAAGAGTGTTGGTCACTTTTTTCTCCCCAAAAACTTCTTTCGGAAGATTTTCCAACTGCCACATGATAACTTTAAATGCTCTTTCTGCAACTGTTTCATCAGGAATTAAGGGAAACTTTCCTTCTTTGAGGAGTATATCGAGTTATTTGATAGCTAACACCCTTCTTTCATCTTTTTTGAACTCTTCTAGCACATCTAGGGCCTGATATATATTACTCTTCCATGATTTGATGTTCTTGATCACTTTGGTAGGGATATCTACATTGTATGCATCATAATAGAGTTATCTGAGTGGCTATATGTCATATTATCTCCTTTAGATCAAAAGGCGATACCTTGCTTTAGTACTTTCTTTGAGTTCATCTATTGCTTTGTTCACCTTTTTTCTGAGACTTTCACTGATTCTCTCAATCAATTAATCTAGCTCAATAAGATCATCATATTTACGCAGTCTTTCCTTGATTTAGAAGTGTTCTGGCTTAGTTGGCCAATTATCCATCTTCCAGAGCTATTCCTTTTCTAATTATTTAGTGGTCACTAGATTATACTTGCAAGTCTCATGTGAAAATTAGGTGAGGCACACTGAACATAGAAATGGACATTATTGACATTTTGGATTAATGCAAATGACTTTAATTTCCTAATCTTTGTGCTTCTCATTGAGACAGTTGAGCTTAGATTTAATATTAAGCTTAGAGGTTTGTTTCATTATCTATAAATTTATTTCAATCAGCCATACACAGAAATCAATCTTTCATTTCCACTTCTGATTCACTGTCATCTGCATAGAGGGAAATACCTTTTTGAACTCTTCTAAGGAGCACCTCTAGCATTTCTTGAGAATATACCTCAATCATTTTCTGGTAAAATACGGGTTGACTTCTTGAGATTTTTCCCAGCATTTTTCTAAAGCATTAAAGTTCATCTATATCCTCTAGAGGATTGTGTTAATTCCGCTCAAAGTTTTCTCCCCAACAGCTATCATAGGACAGTGTATCTTCTTCGTTTTCATCCATCATTTATTTTTCATACAGATCTTAATCAAAGTCAAATTCTTCAGTTGAGTACAATTTTTCATCTTCGAAGCTATCTTCCCAAGCAAGTCTTTAATCAACATTCCCTCTCACTAGTTTTATTAAACTCAGGTAACACTCCTTCCAACAACTAACCATACAGTTGTTGTTATTACAGAGGAATTCTAAAAAGCTAGTCATTCCTAAAATAATCCTCTTTCGATGTTCAATCTCATTAAAGGATGATTCTATTGTGAAATATTCATTGATAATCGTTTCAAACTTATTTTATCTCATTAATAGTTGCACTATCTCTCCTTTTGTTGACCAAATCAACATGAACATCAGTTGCATGTTATAGCAACGCAATATTCTAGATTTCTAACTGAGGTTGTGTTTAATGAATGACCAAAACTTGAAAACAATCCGTTCTGGGATATTTTAGCCAGTTTCAACCACATTAATCAAGAGGACTACGCACCAGATTTTAGCTATTTTATCTTCATAGTCAATGTTGCCCTTGTGGATGTTCTTAATTAACTGAAAGATCATATCCATTAAACTCATGCCTAAAAGATTGGTTTGATGCATAATCACCGCCGCACCCTTGTGAATATAAATTCGAAGGGTTGGCATAATCGTTTCAATAAGATCATCAGTATATCCTAGCCTCACCATTTTGAGGATGTCCTTATACCTTTTCTCAATTGGGAGCTCATCTATCAATTGCTACTGTTATGAGGTAATGCCTATGCTTCTATAAAGAACCACTTAAAAAAAGAACCAAAGTTCATTGGTAATTTATCTAGCCCTGAATATTATGCACTCAAGTAGATCAACAACCTCAATGAAACCATCCAAGCCAATAACTTCTAAAATAAAATAGCATAGTCCAACATATCTAGGAACAAGTTATTCAGTGATATTCTTTGGTAAGGGAGAATTCATAATCTACCACAAAATTTTTATATATCGACTTGCAGCCAATTGTATTTGGAATGTCGAGTCATCTTTAAGGTTCTCTGATTCTTCAGCTTTACTCTGGTAGGCATTGCAGTAGATTTTAATTAAACAATCAACAATTTCAAGAGCATAGGGAGTTAATTCAAGATAAAACTCCTTAATAATTTGTTCTAGACTTGTTGCCAGAATTTCAAAACTGTATTTTTCCATTATTTGTAAGTAAAAGCAAAAAATTTATTTAAGGTAGGGTTTTACTTGTTAATGAGCTTCTTTGCTTTCAATAAGATGCTGTAAGGCACGAGCAGCCTTCATCTTAGCTAAATCTTAACCATGAGCTAGGCATTCAGTAGTTTGAGTCACCACATTCTTTAAATTTGGAGAGTCTAGTTTGAGAGGACCATAAGTATGAAAAACATCCAGTGCTCTAGATTTTAATAGTAAATGAGGGCTATTAAGTTCTGGCTCTATGTAAGTTTGAATCAATGATTTGATTTCTGCCTTATCATATACAATTAAGAATGTCTTAGTGAAGAGGAACATACCCATTTCTTTTTCAAGAGGTATTTAACTTGCAATACACTTCTTTATGAATTCGAAGTTGGCTTTGAGCTGGTCATGAAGGTTTTCCTTTTTATAATGAGACATAAACCCTACCCAAATTTCAGTTGCAATTTTTTTGAGATTCTTACCTAAGATTGATTAATCTTCTTGATTAATGAATTCAACTGGGTCAGTATTAGCAGTGACTTCATCTTTAGGTTGTATACATAGATAAGGAATAAGATTTTGATATTGAAGTTCATTGGCATAGATTATAATAATATCTGGTCTTTATCTGAGTAAAGAATCCAACAATTGTAATTCTAAATATCTGTTTTTAACTGGAGATGGAGACTGGATGTATTGAAGGATTAAATTCATCAAGTCTTTCCCATAGGAGTTATACCATTGGTTAGAAAAATTTGGAGGAATTCTTAATTTTTTCTCCTCTTATACTTTAGCATAGCGATTACTCCACTTAAACATGATTCTAAGAACCCATTTTTTTGAGTGGAAATAATAAAATTCTTCAGTGCCCTTTTGCTGGAGTTCTAAATTACTTCTTTATTCTAACTCTTTATTTTTATAGGTGAGGACATTCATGAAGAAAGGCATGAATTCCATCAATGCCAACTTCGCATCATTGGATATTTAAAAATGTGTTGCTTTCCATAAAATTTTAACAACTAGATAGGCAATTTGGAGAGACAATGATTAGTTGATGATTTTCGAAAATAAGACTAATAATGCATTGGTCATTGAAAAGAGTTGCTATTTATTTTCTTAGGAAATGCTGAACTCAAATGCCTCAATTAGGGCCAGCATTACCTGTAAGTGGGCTTCGACATTTTCTTGTTGTTGGATCTTTTGAACCACCATATTGAAAGGATGCCATGTTTTGAAGTCTTGTCTTAATAGATTCGCTATTATGTTTTGGTAGAGTTTTAATAGTTTGGGTTGATGATTGACCCTAATAGTTGCACATACAATGTTGTCATGAATAATGTTCTTTTCCTCCTGTGGAAAATGGTTTTAGTTTCTACACTTCTTTGATTCTAAGGTATTCTTTAATTCTATCAATGCGGCTTGCCTGAGTTCAACTGAAAAATTCCCATTATCAATAATGTTCATGAGTGTTGGACAATATCCTAAATGGTTATTAGATTACCTATTTGGTCTCTCATGGTGGTGAGGAAAGCAGTGGCTTCCTTGATGATATGTGTGTTGTGTTCCATGGTGCTAGATAAGGCTTCTATAATTGGACGTGGGTTCATAATGACAATATTTAAGTTTATAGTGTTTATTTTGGGCTCTTATTTAAACAGTTAAGTTCATTCAAATAAATTTGTCTAACAATGAGGTAGTCAAGAGGTAATTTAGGTCATTAATTAAAATTGAGCCCTATTTCCAAATGTGTTTATTTCATGAGAATTTCGAAAATTTAGGAATATTTGAATTTTTGCCTCCTTTTGAAGTACTCCATGAAGAACTAACTAGCAAGTCTACATTTTATTTAAATTAGAGTAAGTAAGCCAAGTAATGAACTCCTATGCCTATTAGTTCTTTTCTTGACCATCAAAGGCTGATGATATTGAAAATTACATAGTATATTTATAAGATCTTATACTAAAGGCAAATCCGCAAATCCATCAGAGAGAACCATACACTCTTGATATAAATACAATGATTAAAGGAAACTTATGATTCTTATAGTGAGCTATAAGAATCTAAATTCTATTGAAGGGTGGTAAAAGTGAAGTCAAGCATGACTAATCATACTTTTAGAAGAGAAAATTAGTTTCATAAGCAACTAAGAATGATAAAAAATCAAATTGGAAAGAATTCAAAAATAGACAATTATTCCTTCCATATTGAAGAAAAAGAAGATTTAGGGAATACTACTTCGGATCAGTAAACTATCATGAAGTAAAAAATGTTCAAAATTGTTTTGCACTTGAATGAATAGTTATCTTTAAGGATGATATAATCATTTGATTTGACTGAGTTCTTTGATTCTGCTATCAATGAGATTATGAATGTTACTTTCTATTTTTTGGCAGGTCTTAATTTGTTGGCTCATCTTTCTAGTTCTGAGAACTTTAGTCTTGATACTTTGTTCAATAATACTATTTGCATCTTCTTGAGTCCTTTCATCTATGTTAGCCAGTAGGCTGAGACTAAAGAGTTCATCATTTAGGAGCGTTTATCTGATATCTACTTCGTTTAAACCTTATACCTTGAAAAACTACTTGAGTTGAGGACTATATGCTATTAATTTAGTAATAAGGTTCTTTATTTCGGTTTCTCCTTTTCCACTGGATGTGGTTGTAATGCTGTTGGTGGTGTCATTCCTCTTCTTTAGAGTAGAGGCAGGTCTTTTTCCGGTTAATGGTCTCTTTCTGGTGGTTTCATGAGTATTGATTTAAGGAATTGGGGCTTGTTATAGTTTTTTAGGTTGTTGCTGGGATTTGAGTCCATAATTGCTTTAGTTGTTTTTGAGAGATTATTGTTGTGCTTCTCTTTGGGAAATTATAGTTTTTTTGGGCCTTTTGTATGTCTTGGATGGCTACATTTAATAAAATTATTTAGATGATTTAGTATGAAATTTCATATACTTGATAATTTCAGAAAAAG
>CASCJZ010000470.1:0-33205 GCA_949152475.1 Terebella lapidaria
TGCTATAACATGGGGTCAAAAAATTAACTCTCAGAAACGGCCCCATATTATGTCACAATGTACTATGTACCTAGACTAACTGTTAGCCGAAAATACTCGCTGAATAAATTAACTTAAAATTTACGATATGCCCCATTATAAAATACGATGAGCGCCTATTGCTATAACATGGGGTCAAAAAATTAACTCTCAGAAACGGCCCCATATTATGTCACAATGTACTATGTACCTAGACTAACTGTTAGCCGAAAATACTCGCTGAATAAATTAACTTAAAATTTACGATATGCCCCATTATAAAATACGATGAGCGCCTAGTGCTATAACATGGGGTCAAAAAATTAACTCTCAGAAACGGCCCCATATTATGTCACAATGTACTATGTACCTAGACTAACTGTTAGCCGAAAATACTCGCTGAATAAATTAACTTAAAATTTACGATATGCCCCATTATAAAATACGATGAGCGCCTATGCTATAACATGGGGTCAAAAAATTAACTCTCAGAAACGGCCCCATATTATGTCACAATGTACTATGTACCTAGACTAACTGTTAGCCGAAAATACTCGCTGAATAAATTAACTTAAAATTTACGATATGCCCCATTATAAAATACGATGAGCGCCTATGCTATAACATGGGGTCAAAAAATTAACTCTCAGAAACGGCCCCATATTATGTCACAATGTACTATGTACCTAGACTAACTGTTAGCCGAAAATACTCGCTGAATAAATTAACTTAAAATTTACGATATGCCCCATTATAAAATACGATGAGCGCCTATGCTATAACATGGGGTCAAAAAATTAACTCTCAGAAACGGCCCCATATTATGTCACAATGTACTATGTACCTAGACTAACTGTTAGCCGAAAATACTCGCTGAATAAATTAACTTAAAATTTACGATATGCCCCATTATAAAATACGATGAGCGCCTATGCTATAACATGGGGTCAAAAAATTAACTCTCAGAAACGGCCCCATATTATGTCACAATGTACTATGTACCTAGACTAACTGTTAGCCGAAAATACTCGCTGAATAAATTAACTTAAAATTTACGATATGCCCCATTATAAAATACGATGAGCGCCTATGCTATAACATGGGGTCAAAAAATTAACTCTCAGAAACGGCCCCATATTATGTCACAATGTACTATGTACCTAGACTAACTGTTAGCCGAAAATACTCGCTGAATAAATTAACTTAAAATTTACGATATGCCCCATTATAAAATACGATGAGCGCCTATGCTATAACATGGGGTCAAAAAATTAACTCTCAGAAACGGCCCCATATTATGTCACAATGTACTATGTACCTAGACTAACTGTTAGCCGAAAATACTCGCTGAATAAATTAACTTAAAATTTACGATATGCCCCATTATAAAATACGATGAGCGCCTATGCTATAACATGGGGTCAAAAAATTAACTCTCAGAAACGGCCCCATATTATGTCACAATGTACTATGTACCTAGACTAACTGTTAGCCGAAAATACTCGCTGAATAAATTAACTTAAAATTTACGATATGCCCCATTATAAAATACGATGAGCGCCTATGCTATAACATGGGGTCAAAAAATTAACTCTCAGAAACGGCCCCATATTATGTCACAATGTACTATGTACCTAGACTAACTGTTAGCCGAAAATACTCGCTGAATAAATTAACTTAAAATTTACGATATGCCCCATTATAAAATACGATGAGCGCCTATGCTATAACATGGGGTCAAAAAATTAACTCTCAGAAACGGCCCCATATTATGTCACAATGTACTATGTACCTAGACTAACTGTTAGCCGAAAATACTCGCTGAATAAATTAACTTAAAATTTACGATATGCCCCATTATAAAATACGATGAGCGCCTATGCTATAACATGGGGTCAAAAAATTAACTCTCAGAAACGGCCCCATATTATGTCACAATGTACTATGTACCTAGACTAACTGTTAGCCGAAAATACTCGCTGAATAAATTAACTTAAAATTTACGATATGCCCCATTATAAAATACGATGAGCGCCTATGCTATAACATGGGGTCAAAAAATTAACTCTCAGAAACGGCCCCATATTATGTCACAATGTACTATGTACCTAGACTAACTGTTAGCCGAAAATACTCGCTGAATAAATTAACTTAAAATTTACGATATGCCCCATTATAAAATACGATGAGCGCCTATGCTATAACATGGGGTCAAAAAATTAACTCTCAGAAACGGCCCCATATTATGTCACAATGTACTATGTACCTAGACTAACTGTTAGCCGAAAATACTCGCTGAATAAATTAACTTAAAATTTACGATATGCCCCATTATAAAATACGATGAGCGCCTATGCTATAACATGGGGTCAAAAAATTAACTCTCAGAAACGGCCCCATATTATGTCACAATGTACTATGTACCTAGACTAACTGTTAGCCGAAAATACTCGCTGAATAAATTAACTTAAAATTTACGATATGCCCCATTATAAAATACGATGAGCGCCTATGCTATAACATGGGGTCAAAAAATTAACTCTCAGAAACGGCCCCATATTATGTCACAATGTACTATGTACCTAGACTAACTGTTAGCCGAAAATACTCGCTGAATAAATTAACTTAAAATTTACGATATGCCCCATTATAAAATACGATGAGCGCCTATGCTATAACATGGGGTCAAAAAATTAACTCTCAGAAACGGCCCCATATTATGTCACAATGTACTATGTACCTAGACTAACTGTTAGCCGAAAATACTCGCTGAATAAATTAACTTAAAATTTACGATATGCCCCATTATAAAATACGATGAGCGCCTATGCTATAACATGGGGTCAAAAAATTAACTCTCAGAAACGGCCCCATATTATGTCACAATGTACTATGTACCTAGACTAACTGTTAGCCGAAAATACTCGCTGAATAAATTAACTTAAAATTTACGATATGCCCCATTATAAAATACGATGAGCGCCTATGCTATAACATGGGGTCAAAAAATTAACTCTCAGAAACGGCCCCATATTATGTCACAATGTACTATGTACCTAGACTAACTGTTAGCCGAAAATACTCGCTGAATAAATTAACTTAAAATTTACGATATGCCCCATTATAAAATACGATGAGCGCCTATGCTATAACATGGGGTCAAAAAATTAACTCTCAGAAACGGCCCCATATTATGTCACAATGTACTATGTACCTAGACTAACTGTTAGCCGAAAATACTCGCTGAATAAATTAACTTAAAATTTACGATATGCCCCATTATAAAATACGATGAGCGCCTATGCTATAACATGGGGTCAAAAAATTAACTCTCAGAAACGGCCCCATATTATGTCACAATGTACTATGTACCTAGACTAACTGTTAGCCGAAAATACTCGCTGAATAAATTAACTTAAAATTTACGATATGCCCCATTATAAAATACGATGAGCGCCTATGCTATAACATGGGGTCAAAAAATTAACTCTCAGAAACGGCCCCATATTATGTCACAATGTACTATGTACCTAGACTAACTGTTAGCCGAAAATACTCGCTGAATAAATTAACTTAAAATTTACGATATGCCCCATTATAAAATACGATGAGCGCCTATGCTATAACATGGGGTCAAAAAATTAACTCTCAGAAACGGCCCCATATTATGTCACAATGTACTATGTACCTAGACTAACTGTTAGCCGAAAATACTCGCTGAATAAATTAACTTAAAATTTACGATATGCCCCATTATAAAATACGATGAGCGCCTATGCTATAACATGGGGTCAAAAAATTAACTCTCAGAAACGGCCCCATATTATGTCACAATGTACTATGTACCTAGACTAACTGTTAGCCGAAAATACTCGCTGAATAAATTAACTTAAAATTTACGATATGCCCCATTATAAAATACGATGAGCGCCTATGCTATAACATGGGGTCAAAAAATTAACTCTCAGAAACGGCCCCATATTATGTCACAATGTACTATGTACCTAGACTAACTGTTAGCCGAAAATACTCGCTGAATAAATTAACTTAAAATTTACGATATGCCCCATTATAAAATACGATGAGCGCCTATGCTATAACATGGGGTCAAAAAATTAACTCTCAGAAACGGCCCCATATTATGTCACAATGTACTATGTACCTAGACTAACTGTTAGCCGAAAATACTCGCTGAATAAATTAACTTAAAATTTACGATATGCCCCATTATAAAATACGATGAGCGCCTATGCTATAACATGGGGTCAAAAAATTAACTCTCAGAAACGGCCCCATATTATGTCACAATGTACTATGTACCTAGACTAACTGTTAGCCGAAAATACTCGCTGAATAAATTAACTTAAAATTTACGATATGCCCCATTATAAAATACGATGAGCGCCTATGCTATAACATGGGGTCAAAAAATTAACTCTCAGAAACGGCCCCATATTATGTCACAATGTACTATGTACCTAGACTAACTGTTAGCCGAAAATACTCGCTGAATAAATTAACTTAAAATTTACGATATGCCCCATTATAAAATACGATGAGCGCCTATGCTATAACATGGGGTCAAAAAATTAACTCTCAGAAACGGCCCCATATTATGTCACAATGTACTATGTACCTAGACTAACTGTTAGCCGAAAATACTCGCTGAATAAATTAACTTAAAATTTACGATATGCCCCATTATAAAATACGATGAGCGCCTATGCTATAACATGGGGTCAAAAAATTAACTCTCAGAAACGGCCCCATATTATGTCACAATGTACTATGTACCTAGACTAACTGTTAGCCGAAAATACTCGCTGAATAAATTAACTTAAAATTTACGATATGCCCCATTATAAAATACGATGAGCGCCTATGCTATAACATGGGGTCAAAAAATTAACTCTCAGAAACGGCCCCATATTATGTCACAATGTACTATGTACCTAGACTAACTGTTAGCCGAAAATACTCGCTGAATAAATTAACTTAAAATTTACGATATGCCCCATTATAAAATACGATGAGCGCCTATGCTATAACATGGGGTCAAAAAATTAACTCTCAGAAACGGCCCCATATTATGTCACAATGTACTATGTACCTAGACTAACTGTTAGCCGAAAATACTCGCTGAATAAATTAACTTAAAATTTACGATATGCCCCATTATAAAATACGATGAGCGCCTATGCTATAACATGGGGTCAAAAAATTAACTCTCAGAAACGGCCCCATATTATGTCACAATGTACTATGTACCTAGACTAACTGTTAGCCGAAAATACTCGCTGAATAAATTAACTTAAAATTTACGATATGCCCCATTATAAAATACGATGAGCGCCTATGCTATAACATGGGGTCAAAAAATTAACTCTCAGAAACGGCCCCATATTATGTCACAATGTACTATGTACCTAGACTAACTGTTAGCCGAAAATACTCGCTGAATAAATTAACTTAAAATTTACGATATGCCCCATTATAAAATACGATGAGCGCCTATGCTATAACATGGGGTCAAAAAATTAACTCTCAGAAACGGCCCCATATTATGTCACAATGTACTATGTACCTAGACTAACTGTTAGCCGAAAATACTCGCTGAATAAATTAACTTAAAATTTACGATATGCCCCATTATAAAATACGATGAGCGCCTATGCTATAACATGGGGTCAAAAAATTAACTCTCAGAAACGGCCCCATATTATGTCACAATGTACTATGTACCTAGACTAACTGTTAGCCGAAAATACTCGCTGAATAAATTAACTTAAAATTTACGATATGCCCCATTATAAAATACGATGAGCGCCTATGCTATAACATGGGGTCAAAAAATTAACTCTCAGAAACGGCCCCATATTATGTCACAATGTACTATGTACCTAGACTAACTGTTAGCCGAAAATACTCGCTGAATAAATTAACTTAAAATTTACGATATGCCCCATTATAAAATACGATGAGCGCCTATGCTATAACATGGGGTCAAAAAATTAACTCTCAGAAACGGCCCCATATTATGTCACAATGTACTATGTACCTAGACTAACTGTTAGCCGAAAATACTCGCTGAATAAATTAACTTAAAATTTACGATATGCCCCATTATAAAATACGATGAGCGCCTATGCTATAACATGGGGTCAAAAAATTAACTCTCAGAAACGGCCCCATATTATGTCACAATGTACTATGTACCTAGACTAACTGTTAGCCGAAAATACTCGCTGAATAAATTAACTTAAAATTTACGATATGCCCCATTATAAAATACGATGAGCGCCTATGCTATAACATGGGGTCAAAAAATTAACTCTCAGAAACGGCCCCATATTATGTCACAATGTACTATGTACCTAGACTAACTGTTAGCCGAAAATACTCGCTGAATAAATTAACTTAAAATTTACGATATGCCCCATTATAAAATACGATGAGCGCCTATGCTATAACATGGGGTCAAAAAATTAACTCTCAGAAACGGCCCCATATTATGTCACAATGTACTATGTACCTAGACTAACTGTTAGCCGAAAATACTCGCTGAATAAATTAACTTAAAATTTACGATATGCCCCATTATAAAATACGATGAGCGCCTATGCTATAACATGGGGTCAAAAAATTAACTCTCAGAAACGGCCCCATATTATGTCACAATGTACTATGTACCTAGACTAACTGTTAGCCGAAAATACTCGCTGAATAAATTAACTTAAAATTTACGATATGCCCCATTATAAAATACGATGAGCGCCTATGCTATAACATGGGGTCAAAAAATTAACTCTCAGAAACGGCCCCATATTATGTCACAATGTACTATGTACCTAGACTAACTGTTAGCCGAAAATACTCGCTGAATAAATTAACTTAAAATTTACGATATGCCCCATTATAAAATACGATGAGCGCCTATGCTATAACATGGGGTCAAAAAATTAACTCTCAGAAACGGCCCCATATTATGTCACAATGTACTATGTACCTAGACTAACTGTTAGCCGAAAATACTCGCTGAATAAATTAACTTAAAATTTACGATATGCCCCATTATAAAATACGATGAGCGCCTATGCTATAACATGGGGTCAAAAAATTAACTCTCAGAAACGGCCCCATATTATGTCACAATGTACTATGTACCTAGACTAACTGTTAGCCGAAAATACTCGCTGAATAAATTAACTTAAAATTTACGATATGCCCCATTATAAAATACGATGAGCGCCTATGCTATAACATGGGGTCAAAAAATTAACTCTCAGAAACGGCCCCATATTATGTCACAATGTACTATGTACCTAGACTAACTGTTAGCCGAAAATACTCGCTGAATAAATTAACTTAAAATTTACGATATGCCCCATTATAAAATACGATGAGCGCCTATGCTATAACATGGGGTCAAAAAATTAACTCTCAGAAACGGCCCCATATTATGTCACAATGTACTATGTACCTAGACTAACTGTTAGCCGAAAATACTCGCTGAATAAATTAACTTAAAATTTACGATATGCCCCATTATAAAATACGATGAGCGCCTATGCTATAACATGGGGTCAAAAAATTAACTCTCAGAAACGGCCCCATATTATGTCACAATGTACTATGTACCTAGACTAACTGTTAGCCGAAAATACTCGCTGAATAAATTAACTTAAAATTTACGATATGCCCCATTATAAAATACGATGAGCGCCTATGCTATAACATGGGGTCAAAAAATTAACTCTCAGAAACGGCCCCATATTATGTCACAATGTACTATGTACCTAGACTAACTGTTAGCCGAAAATACTCGCTGAATAAATTAACTTAAAATTTACGATATGCCCCATTATAAAATACGATGAGCGCCTATGCTATAACATGGGGTCAAAAAATTAACTCTCAGAAACGGCCCCATATTATGTCACAATGTACTATGTACCTAGACTAACTGTTAGCCGAAAATACTCGCTGAATAAATTAACTTAAAATTTACGATATGCCCCATTATAAAATACGATGAGCGCCTATGCTATAACATGGGGTCAAAAAATTAACTCTCAGAAACGGCCCCATATTATGTCACAATGTACTATGTACCTAGACTAACTGTTAGCCGAAAATACTCGCTGAATAAATTAACTTAAAATTTACGATATGCCCCATTATAAAATACGATGAGCGCCTATGCTATAACATGGGGTCAAAAAATTAACTCTCAGAAACGGCCCCATATTATGTCACAATGTACTATGTACCTAGACTAACTGTTAGCCGAAAATACTCGCTGAATAAATTAACTTAAAATTTACGATATGCCCCATTATAAAATACGATGAGCGCCTATGCTATAACATGGGGTCAAAAAATTAACTCTCAGAAACGGCCCCATATTATGTCACAATGTACTATGTACCTAGACTAACTGTTAGCCGAAAATACTCGCTGAATAAATTAACTTAAAATTTACGATATGCCCCATTATAAAATACGATGAGCGCCTATGCTATAACATGGGGTCAAAAAATTAACTCTCAGAAACGGCCCCATATTATGTCACAATGTACTATGTACCTAGACTAACTGTTAGCCGAAAATACTCGCTGAATAAATTAACTTAAAATTTACGATATGCCCCATTATAAAATACGATGAGCGCCTATGCTATAACATGGGGTCAAAAAATTAACTCTCAGAAACGGCCCCATATTATGTCACAATGTACTATGTACCTAGACTAACTGTTAGCCGAAAATACTCGCTGAATAAATTAACTTAAAATTTACGATATGCCCCATTATAAAATACGATGAGCGCCTATGCTATAACATGGGGTCAAAAAATTAACTCTCAGAAACGGCCCCATATTATGTCACAATGTACTATGTACCTAGACTAACTGTTAGCCGAAAATACTCGCTGAATAAATTAACTTAAAATTTACGATATGCCCCATTATAAAATACGATGAGCGCCTATGCTATAACATGGGGTCAAAAAATTAACTCTCAGAAACGGCCCCATATTATGTCACAATGTACTATGTACCTAGACTAACTGTTAGCCGAAAATACTCGCTGAATAAATTAACTTAAAATTTACGATATGCCCCATTATAAAATACGATGAGCGCCTATGCTATAACATGGGGTCAAAAAATTAACTCTCAGAAACGGCCCCATATTATGTCACAATGTACTATGTACCTAGACTAACTGTTAGCCGAAAATACTCGCTGAATAAATTAACTTAAAATTTACGATATGCCCCATTATAAAATACGATGAGCGCCTATGCTATAACATGGGGTCAAAAAATTAACTCTCAGAAACGGCCCCATATTATGTCACAATGTACTATGTACCTAGACTAACTGTTAGCCGAAAATACTCGCTGAATAAATTAACTTAAAATTTACGATATGCCCCATTATAAAATACGATGAGCGCCTATGCTATAACATGGGGTCAAAAAATTAACTCTCAGAAACGGCCCCATATTATGTCACAATGTACTATGTACCTAGACTAACTGTTAGCCGAAAATACTCGCTGAATAAATTAACTTAAAATTTACGATATGCCCCATTATAAAATACGATGAGCGCCTATGCTATAACATGGGGTCAAAAAATTAACTCTCAGAAACGGCCCCATATTATGTCACAATGTACTATGTACCTAGACTAACTGTTAGCCGAAAATACTCGCTGAATAAATTAACTTAAAATTTACGATATGCCCCATTATAAAATACGATGAGCGCCTATGCTATAACATGGGGTCAAAAAATTAACTCTCAGAAACGGCCCCATATTATGTCACAATGTACTATGTACCTAGACTAACTGTTAGCCGAAAATACTCGCTGAATAAATTAACTTAAAATTTACGATATGCCCCATTATAAAATACGATGAGCGCCTATGCTATAACATGGGGTCAAAAAATTAACTCTCAGAAACGGCCCCATATTATGTCACAATGTACTATGTACCTAGACTAACTGTTAGCCGAAAATACTCGCTGAATAAATTAACTTAAAATTTACGATATGCCCCATTATAAAATACGATGAGCGCCTATGCTATAACATGGGGTCAAAAAATTAACTCTCAGAAACGGCCCCATATTATGTCACAATGTACTATGTACCTAGACTAACTGTTAGCCGAAAATACTCGCTGAATAAATTAACTTAAAATTTACGATATGCCCCATTATAAAATACGATGAGCGCCTATGCTATAACATGGGGTCAAAAAATTAACTCTCAGAAACGGCCCCATATTATGTCACAATGTACTATGTACCTAGACTAACTGTTAGCCGAAAATACTCGCTGAATAAATTAACTTAAAATTTACGATATGCCCCATTATAAAATACGATGAGCGCCTATGCTATAACATGGGGTCAAAAAATTAACTCTCAGAAACGGCCCCATATTATGTCACAATGTACTATGTACCTAGACTAACTGTTAGCCGAAAATACTCGCTGAATAAATTAACTTAAAATTTACGATATGCCCCATTATAAAATACGATGAGCGCCTATGCTATAACATGGGGTCAAAAAATTAACTCTCAGAAACGGCCCCATATTATGTCACAATGTACTATGTACCTAGACTAACTGTTAGCCGAAAATACTCGCTGAATAAATTAACTTAAAATTTACGATATGCCCCATTATAAAATACGATGAGCGCCTATGCTATAACATGGGGTCAAAAAATTAACTCTCAGAAACGGCCCCATATTATGTCACAATGTACTATGTACCTAGACTAACTGTTAGCCGAAAATACTCGCTGAATAAATTAACTTAAAATTTACGATATGCCCCATTATAAAATACGATGAGCGCCTATGCTATAACATGGGGTCAAAAAATTAACTCTCAGAAACGGCCCCATATTATGTCACAATGTACTATGTACCTAGACTAACTGTTAGCCGAAAATACTCGCTGAATAAATTAACTTAAAATTTACGATATGCCCCATTATAAAATACGATGAGCGCCTATGCTATAACATGGGGTCAAAAAATTAACTCTCAGAAACGGCCCCATATTATGTCACAATGTACTATGTACCTAGACTAACTGTTAGCCGAAAATACTCGCTGAATAAATTAACTTAAAATTTACGATATGCCCCATTATAAAATACGATGAGCGCCTATGCTATAACATGGGGTCAAAAAATTAACTCTCAGAAACGGCCCCATATTATGTCACAATGTACTATGTACCTAGACTAACTGTTAGCCGAAAATACTCGCTGAATAAATTAACTTAAAATTTACGATATGCCCCATTATAAAATACGATGAGCGCCTATGCTATAGCATGGGGTCAAAAAATTAACTCTCAGAAACGGCCCCATATTATGTCACAATGTACTATGTACCTAGACTAACTGTTAGCCGAAAATACTCGCTGAATAAATTAACTTAAAATTTACGATATGCCCCATTATAAAATACGATGAGCGCCTATGCTATAACATGGGGTCAAAAAATTAACTCTCAGAAACGGCCCCATATTATGTCACAATGTACTATGTACCTAGACTAACTGTTAGCCGAAAATACTCGCTGAATAAATTAACTTAAAATTTACGATATGCCCCATTATAAAATACGATGAGCGCCTATGCTATAACATGGGGTCAAAAAATTAACTCTCAGAAACGGCACCATATTATGTCACAATGTACTATGTACCTAGACTAACTGTTAGCCGAAAATACTCGCTGAATAAATTAACTTAAAATTTACGATATGCCCCATTATAAAATACGATGAGCGCCTATGCTATAACATGGGGTCAAAAAATTAACTCTCAGAAACGGCCCCATATTATGTCACAATGTACTATGTACCTAGACTAACTGTTGGCCGAAAATACTCGCTGAATAAATTAACTTAAAATTTAAGATATGCCCCATTATAAAATACGATGAGCGCCTATGCTATAACATGGGGTCAAAAAATTAACTCTCAGAAACGGCCCCATATTATGTCACAATGTACTAGGGTCAAGGTGTCGAATGTCGGACGGGTTTAGGAATTACTTAATTGCGCGAGCTTGTTATCAGTGAAGTCCAATTTTTTCATCTATTTTAAGCATAAAGGCATTCCCTGCTTTCCGAAAATGAAATCGAGAGCGAGGTTGCATATCACATGAAGATAATTCGGAGGAAAAAGTCAGTGTATGCAGATAAGGGGTAAAGTCGGACAGGGAGGGTAATGTCGGACACGGGGGTGTCGAATGTCAGACACCCATGAATGTTCCAAAAATAAATATGCCCATATGTCCGGTATCTTAGCATTTGCGGCGTTTATGGTGCGACAACTGGTGGTTCATGATTAGACAGCAAGAAGAAATATGTGAATGGTAGAAATAAAGACATTTCCAGAAAAAAATACACAGGATGCAGGTTGAACTTTCACTTTCAGAGTACATCAAAGGGCATATAGGGATCTACCTATAGAAGACAATTCGGTGTGGGAATACTTTATATTATGTTCCGTGCATATATTGTGACACTCGAATAGACTTAAAATGCTGTATGTTGTATGTATCCGCTGCTATCATATTTCAATCAGAATTCATGAGAGTAAACTAAATTTGTCGGACGACGTAGATGGCGTCGTCATTCCACTTTCATTAAACTCCATGACTGCAATCCAACCAAGGACATTTTTTTGCAGAAAATGTTGCAGTGTTCTCCATTAAATTAAAATCAGCATGCTCATAAATATTACTGAATGTATATAAATCATCTGTAATAGAGAAAATGCAATTTCTGTTCACACATCAAGGACAATGCGAGGAAATACAATTGTCATTTGGTGTATTCTAGAAAGATCTACGTAGTGCATCACTAATTTCTCAGCGTGAATTCACAGTTTTAATATAATTCTCGAATTTCTCATCTATTGTAACTTTACATATCACTGAGGAGAACCGTATTTCAGTTTCCATATCACTGGAGAACCCGTATTTCACATTGGATAGTGAATGAGCTGGGAATTCGCTGGTAAATTTGAATGGTCGGGACGTTATGATGTAGGTTATCTGTAGGTGGGGCAATGTCGGACACCTGATTAGAATGTGTTTGTTTGAGAAATATATGCTTTACCATCATGAAGACAGGATAATCTGACTTCTGCACCTGCTTTCCAAGTTGTTTCTGACATACAATGCCCTGAATATAATTCCAAAACACAAATACATATAAATGTACAAACCAAAGTCAACTGAGTCAAATTCGGTGACTCCCAAGAATCCTCCCAAATAATCATGTGCCGAAAGTAACGCCCTGATGTTACAGGGACTTCCCTGATTTATTAAATATCTTATTTACTTTTTGTTTTCGGTTTTGGATACTGTTCCTATTACTTATTATAATAAAAACGACACAACATATATATTCTTGACTATTGTGTTGCGTTTCATATGACAATATGATAGTTCAGGCCTGTGTCCGGAATTGCCCCACCCGTCCGACATTCGACGCTCTGACCCTATGTACCTAGACTAACTGTTAGCCGAAAATACTCGCTGAATAAATTACCTTAAAATTTACGATATGCCCCATTATAAAATACGATGAGCGCCTATGCTATAACATGGGGTCAAAAAATTAACTCTCAGAAACGGCCCCATATTATGTCACAATGTACTATGTACCTAGACTAACTGTTAGCCGAAAATACTCGCTGAATAAATTAACTTAAAATTTACGATATGCCCCATTATAAAATACGATGAGCGCCTATGCTATAACATGGGGTCAAAAAATTAACTCTCAGAAACGGCCCCATATTATGTCACAATGTACTATGTACCTAGACTAACTGTTAGCCGAAAATACTCGCTGAATAAATTAACTTAAAATTTACGATATGCCCCATTATAAAATACGATGAGCGCCTATGCTATAACATGGGGTCAAAAAATTAACTCTCAGAAACGGCCCCATATTATGTCACAATGTACTATGTACCTAGACTAACTGTTAGCCGAAAATACTCGCTGAATAAATTAACTTAAAATTTACGATATGCCCCATTATAAAATACGATGAGCGCCTATGCTATAACATGAGGTCAAAAAATTAACTCTCAGAAACGGCCCCATATTATGTCACAATGTACTATGTACCTAGACTAACTGTTAGCCGAAAATACTCGCTGAATAAATTAACTTGAAATTTACGATATGCCCCATTATAAAATACGATGAGCGCCTATGCTATAACATGGGGTCAAAAAATTAACTCTCAGAAACGGCCCCATATTATGTCACAATGTACTATGTACCTAGACTAACTGTTAGCCGAAAATACTCGCTGAATAAATTAACTTAAAATTTACGATATGCCCCATTATAAAATACGATGAGCGCCTATGCTATAACATGGGGTCAAAAAATTAACTCTCAGAAACGGCCCCATATTATGTCACAATGTACTATGTACCTAGACTAACTGTTAGCCGAAAATACTCGCTGAATAAATTAACTTGAAATTTACGATATGCCCCATTATAAAATACGATGAGCGCCTATGCTATAACATGAGGTCAAAAAATTAACTCTCAGAAACGGCCCCATATTATGTCACAATGTACTATGTACCTAGACTAACTGTTAGCCGAAAATACTCGCTGAATAAATTAACTTAAAATTTACGATATGCCCCATTATAAAATACGATGAGCGCCTATGCTATAACATGGGGTCAAAAAATTAACTCTCAGAAACGGCCCCATATTATGTCACAATGTACTATGTACCTAGACTAACTGTTAGCCGAAAATACTCGCTGAATAAATTAACTTAAAATTTACGATATGCCCCATTATAAAATACGATGAGCGCCTATGCTATAACATGGGGTCAAAAAATTAACTCTCAGAAACGGCCCCATATTATGTCACAATGTACTATGTACCTAGACTAACTGTTAGCCGAAAATACTCGCTGAATAAATTAACTTAAAATTTACGATATGCCCCATTATAAAATACGATGAGCGCCTATGCTATAACATGGGGTCAAAAAATTAACTCTCAGAAACGGCCCCATATTATGTCACAATGTACTATGTACCTAGACTAACTGTTAGCCGAAAATACTCGCTGAATAAATTAACTTAAAATTTACGATATGCCCCATTATAAAATACGATGAGCGCCTATGCTATAACATGGGGTCAAAAAATTAACTCTCAGAAACGGCCCCATATTATGTCACAATGTACTATGTACCTAGACTAACTGTTAGCCGAAAATACTCGCTGAATAAATTAACTTAAAATTTACGATATGCCCCATTATAAAATACGATGAGCGCCTATGCTATAACATGGGGTCAAAAAATTAACTCTCAGAAACGGCCCCATATTATGTCACAATGTACTATGTACCTAGACTAACTGTTAGCCGAAAATACTCACTGAATAAATTAACTTAAAATTTACGATATGCCCCATTATAAAATACGATGAGCGCCTATGCTATAACATGGGGTCAAAAAATTAACTCTCAGAAACGGCCCCATATTATGTCACAATGTACTATGTACCTAGACTAACTGTTAGCCGAAAATACTCGCTGAATAAATTAACTTAAAATTTACGATATGCCCCATTATAAAATACGATGAGCGCCTATGCTATAACATGGGGTCAAAAAATTAACTCTCAGAAACGGCCCCATATTATGTCACAATGTACTATGTACCTAGACTAACTGTTAGCCGAAAATACTCGCTGAATAAATTAACTTAAAATTTACGATATGCCCCATTATAAAATACGATGAGCGCCTATGCTATAACATGGGGTCAAAAAATTAACTCTCAGAAACGGCCCCATATTATGTCACAATGTACTATGTACCTAGACTAACTGTTAGCCGAAAATACTCGCTGAATAAATTAACTTAAAATTTACGATATGCCCCATTATAAAATACGATGAGCGCCTATGCTATAACATGGGGTCAAAAAATTAACTCTCAGAAACGGCCCCATATTATGTCACAATGTACTATGTACCTAGACTAACTGTTAGCCGAAAATACTCGCTGAATAAATTAACTTAAAATTTACGATATGCCCCATTATAAAATACGATGAGCGCCTATGCTATAACATGGGGTCAAAAAATTAACTCTCAGAAACGGCCCCATATTATGTCACAATGTACTATGTACCTAGACTAACTGTTAGCCGAAAATACTCGCTGAATAAATTAACTTAAAATTTACGATATGCCCCATTATAAAATACGATGAGCGCCTATGCTATAACATGGGGTCAAAAAATTAACTCTCAGAAACGGCCCCATATTATGTCACAATGTACTATGTACCTAGACTAACTGTTAGCCGAAAATACTCGCTGAATAAATTAACTTAAAATTTACGATATGCCCCATTATAAAATACGATGAGCGCCTATGCTATAACATGGGGTCAAAAAATTAACTCTCAGAAACGGCCCCATATTATGTCACAATGTACTATGTACCTAGACTAACTGTTAGCCGAAAATACTCGCTGAATAAATTAACTACTAACTGTTAGCCGAAAATACTCGCTGAATAAATTAACTTAAAATTTACGATATGCCCCATTATAAAATACGATGAGCGCCTATGCTATAACATGGGGTCAAAAAATTAACTCTCAGAAACGGCCCCATATTATGTCACAATGTACTATGTACCTAGACTAACTGTTAGCCGAAAATACTCGCTGAATAAATTAACTTAAAATTTACGATATGCCCCATTATAAAATACGATGAGCGCCTATGCTATAACATGGGGTCAAAAAATTAACTCTCAGAAACGGCCCCATATTATGTCACAATGTACTATGTACCTAGACTAACTGTTACCGAAAATACTCGCTGAATAAATTAACTTAAAATTTACGATATGCCCCATTATAAAATACGATGAGCGCCTATGCTATAACATGGGGTCAAAAAATTAACTCTCAGAAACGGCCCCATATTATGTCACAATGTACTATGTACCTAGACTAACTGTTAGCCGAAAATACTCGCTGAATAAATTAACTTAAAATTTACGATATGCCCCATTATAAAATACGATGAGCGCCTATGCTATAACATGGGGTCAAAAAATTAACTCTCAGAAACGGCCCCATATTATGTCACAATGTACTATGTACCTAGACTAACTGTTAGCCGAAAATACTCGCTGAATAAATTAACTTAAAATTTACGATATGCCCCATTATAAAATACGATGAGCGCCTATGCTATAACATGGGGTCAAAAAATTAACTCTCAAAAAACGGCCCCATATTATGTCATAATGTACTATGTACCTAGACTAACTGTTAGCCGAAAATACTCGCTGAATAAATTAACTTAAAATTTACGATATGCCCCATTATAAAATACGATGAGCGCCTATGCTATAACATGGGGTCAAAAAATTACCTCTCAGAAACGGCCCCATATTATGTCACAATGTACTATGTACCTAGACTAACTGTTAGCCGAAAATACTCGCTGAATAAATTAACTTGAAATTTACGATATGCCCCATTATAAAATACGATGAGCGCCTATGCTATAACATGGGGTCAAAAAATTAACTCTCAGAAACGGCCCCATATTATGTCACAATGTACTATGTACCTAGACTAACTGTTAGCCGAAAATACTCGCTGAATAAATTAACTTAAAATTTACGATATGCCCCATTATAAAATACGATGAGCGCCTATGCTATAACATGGGGTCAAAAAATTAACTCTCAGAAACGGCCCCATATTATGTCACAATGTACTATGTACCTAGACTAACTGTTAGCCGAAAATACTCGCTGAATAAATTAACTTAAAATTTACCATATGCCCCATTATAAAATACGATGAGCGCCTATGCTATAACATGGGGTCAAAAAATTAACTCTCAGAAACGGCCCCATATTATGTCACAATGTACTATGTACCTAGACTAACTGTTAGCCGAAAATACTCGCTGAATAAATTAACTTAAAATTTACGATATGCCCCATTATAAAATACGATGAGCGCCTATGCTATAACATGGGGTCAAAAAATTAACTCTCAGAAACGGCCCCATATTATGTCACAATGTACTATGTACCTAGACTAACTGTTAGCCGAAAATACTCGCTGAATAAATTAACTTGAAATTTACGATATGCCCCATTATAAAATACGATGAGCGCCTATGCTATAACATGGGGTCAAAAAATTAACTCTCAGAAACGGCCCCATATTATGTCACAATGTACTATGTACCTAGACTAACTGTTAGCCGAAAATACTCGCTGAATAAATTAACTTAAAATTTACGATATGCCCCATTATAAAATACGATGAGCGCCTATGCTATAACATGGGGTCAAAAAATTAACTCTCAGAAACGGCCCCATATTATGTCACAATGTACTATGTACCTAGACTAACTGTTAGCCGAAAATACTCGCTGAATAAATTAACTTAAAATTTACGATATGCCCCATTATAAAATACGATGAGCGCCTATGCTATAACATGGGGTCAAAAAATTAACTCTCAGAAACGGCCCCATATTATGTCACAATGTACTATGTACCTAGACTAACTGTTAGCCGAAAATACTCGCTGAATAAATTAACTTAAAATTTACGATATGCCCCATTATAAATACGATGAGCGCCTATGCTATAACATGGGGTCAAAAAATTAACTCTCAGAAACGGCCCCATATTATGTCACAATGTACTATGTACCTAGACTAACTGTTAGCCGAAAATACTCGCTGAATAAATTAACTTAAAATTTACGATATGCCCCATTATAAAATACGATGAGCGCCTATACTATAACATGGGGTCAAAAAATTAACTCTCAGAAACGGCCCCATATTATGTCACAATGTATTATGTACCTAGACTAACTGTTAGCCGAAAATACTCGCTGAATAAATTAACTTAAAATTTACGATATGCCCCATTATAAAATACGATGAGCGCCTATGCTATAACATGGGGTCAAAAAATTAACTCTCAGAAACGGCCCCATATTATGTCACAATGTACTATGTACCTAGACTAACTGTTAGCCGAAAATACTCGCTGAATAAATTAACTTAAAATTTTACGATATGCCCCATTATAAAATACGATGAGCGCCTATGCTATAACATGGGGTCAAAAAATTAACTCTCAGAAACGGCCCCATATTATGTCACAATGTACTATGTACCTAGACTAACTGTTAGCCGAAAATACTCGCTGAATAAATTAACTTAAAAATTTACGATATGCCCCATTATAAAATACCATGAGCGCCTATGCTATAACATGGGGTCAAAAAATTAACTCTCAGAAACGGCCCCATATTATGTCACAATGTACTATGTACCTAGACTAACTGTTAGCCGAAAATACTCGCTGAATAAATTAACTTAAAATTTACGATATGCCCCATTATAAAATACGATGAGCGCCTATGCTATAACATGGGGTCAAAAAATTAACTCTCAGAAACGGCCCCATATTATGTCACAATGTACTATGTACCTAGACTAACTGTTAGCCGAAAATACTCGCTGAATAAATTAACTTAAAATTTACGATATGCCCCATTATAAAATACGATGAGCGCCTATGCTATAACATGGGGTCAAAAAATTAACTCTCAGAAACGGCCCCATATTATGTCACAATGTACTATGTACCTAGACTAACTGTTAGCCGAAAATACTCGCTGAATAAATTAACTTAAAATTTACGATATGCCCCATTATAAAATACGATGAGCGCCTATGCTATAACATGGGGTCAAAAAATTAACTCTCAGAAACGGCCCCATATTATGTCACAATGTACTATGTACCTAGACTAACTGTTAGCCGAAAATACTCGCTGAATAAATTAACTTAAAATTTACGATATGCCCCAATATAAAATACGATGAGCGCCTATGCTATAACATGGGGTCAAAAAAATTAACTCTCAGAAACGGCCCCATATTATGTCACAATGTACTATGTACCTAGACTAACTGTTAGCCGAAAATACTCGCTGAATAAATTAACTTAAAATTTACGATATGCCCCATTATAAAATACGATGAGCGCCTATGCTATAACATGGGGTCAAAAAATTAACTCTCAGAAACGGCCCCATATTATGTCACAATGTACTATGTACCTAGACTAACTGTTAGCCGAAAATACTCGCTGAATAAATTAACTTAAAATTTACGATATGCCCCATTATAAAATACGATGAGCGCCTATGCTATAACATGGGGTCAAAAAATTAACTCTCAGAAACGGCCCCATATTATGTCACAATGTACTATGTACCTAGACTAACTGTTAGCCGAAAATACTCGCTGAATAAATTAACTTAAAATTTACGATATGCCCCATTATAAAATACGATGAGCGCCTATGCTATAACATGGGGTCAAAACATTAACTCTCAGAAACGGGCCCCATATTATGTCACAATGTACTATGTACCTAGACTAACTGTTAGCCGAAAATACTCGCTGAATAAATTAACTTAAAATTTACGATATGCCCCATTATAAAATACGATGAGCGCCTATGCTATAACATGGGGTCAAAAAATTAACTCTCAGAAACGGCCCCATATTATGTCACAATGTACTATGTACCTAGACTAACTGTTAGCCGAAAATACTCGCTGAATAAATTAACTTAAAATTTACGATATGCCCCATTATAAAATACGATGAGCGCCTATGCTATAACATGGGGTCAAAAAATTAACTCTCAGAAACGGCCCCATATTATGTCACAATGTACTATGTACCTAGACTAACTGTTAGCCGAAAATACTCGCTGAATAAATTAACTTAAAATTTACGATATGCCCCATTATAAAATACGATGAGCGCCTATGCTATAACATGGGGTCAAAAAATTAACTCTCAGAAACGGCCCCATATTATGTCACAATGTACTATGTACCTAGACTAACTGTTAGCCGAAAATACTCGCTGAATAAATTAACTTAAAATTTACGATATGCCCCATTATAAAATACGATGAGCGCCTATGCTATAACATGGGGTCAAAAAATTAACTCTCAGAAACGGCCCCATATTATGTCACAATGTACTATGTACCTAGACTAACTGTTAGCCGAAAATACTCGCTGAATAAATTAACTTAAAATTTACGATATGCCCCATTATAAAATACGATGAGCGCCTATGCTATAACATGGGGTCAAAAAATTAACTCTCAGAAACGGCCCCATATTATGTCACAATGTACTATGTACCTAGACTAACTGTTAGCCGAAAATACTCGCTGAATAAATTAACTTAAAATTTTACGATATGCCCCATTATAAAATACGATGAGCGCCTATGCTATAACATGGGGTCAAAAAATTAACTCTCAGAAACGGGCCCCATATTATGTCACAATGTACTATGTACCTAGACTAACTGTTAGCCGAAAATACTCGCTGAATAAATTAACTTAAAATTTACGATATGCCCCATTATAAAATACGATGAGCGCCTATGCTATAACATGGGGTCAAAAAAATTAACTCTCAAAAAGGGCCCCATATTATGTCACAATGTACTATGTACCTAGACTAACTGTTAGCCGAAAATACTCGCTGAATAAATTAACTTAAAATTTACGATATGCCCCATTATAAAATACGATGAGCGCCTATGCTATAACATGGGGTCAAAAAATTAACTCTCAGAAACGGCCCCATATTATGTCACAATGTACTATGTACCTAGACTAACTGTTAGCCGAAAATACTCGCTGAATAAATCAACTTGAAAATTTACGATATGCCCCATTATAAAATACGATGAGCGCCTATGCTATAACATGGGGTCAAAAAATTAACTCTCAGAAACGGCCCCATATTATGTCACAATGTACTATGTACCTAGACTAACTGTTAGCCGAAAATACTCGCTGAATAAATTAACTTAAAAATTTACGATATGCCCCATTATAAAATACGATGAGCGCCTATGCTATAACATGGGGTCAAAAAATTAACTCTCAGAAACGGCCCCATATTATGTCACAATGTACTATGTACCTAGACTAACTGTTAGCCGAAAATACTCGCTGAACGCTGAATAAATTAACTTAAAATTTACGATATGCCCCATTATAAAATACGATGAGCGCCTATGCTATAACATGGGGTCAAAAAATTAACTCTCAGAAACGGCCCCATATTATGTCACAATGTACTATGTACCTAGACTAACTGTTAGCCGAAAATACTCGCTGAATAAATTAACTTAAAATTTACGATATGCCCCATTATAAAATACGATGAGCGCCTATGCTATAACATGGGGTCAAAAAATTAACTCTCAGAAACGGCCCCATATTATGTCACAATGTACTATGTACCTAGACTAACTGTTAGCCGAAAATACTCGCTGAATAAATTAACTTAAAATTTACGATATGCCCCATTATAAAATACGATGAGCGCCTATGCTATAACATGGGGTCAAAAAATTAACTCTCAGAAACGGCCCCATATTATGTCACAATGTACTATGTACCTAGACTAACTGTTAGCCGAAAATACTCGCTGAATAAATTAACTTAAAATTTACGATATGCCCCATTATAAAATACGATGAGCGCCTATGCTATAACATGGGGTCAAAAAATTAACTCTCAGAAACGGCCCCATATTATGTCACAATGTACTATGTACCTAGACTAACTGTTAGCCGAAAATACTCGCTGAATAAATTAACTTAAAATTTACGATATGCCCCATTATAAAATACGATGAGCGCCTATGCTATAACATGGGGTCAAAAAATTAACTCTCAGAAACGGCCCCATATTATGTCACAATGTACTATGTACCTAGACTAACTGTTAGCCGAAAATACTCGCTGAATAAATTAACTTAAAATTTACGATATGCCCCATTATAAAATACGATGAGCGCCTATGCTATAACATGGGGTCAAAAAATTAACTCTCAGAAACGGCCCCATATTATGTCACAATGTACTATGTACCTAGACTAACTGTTAGCCGAAAATACTCGCTGAATAAATTAACTTAAAATTTACGATATGCCCCATTATAAAATACGATGAGCGCCTATGCTATAACATGGGGTCAAAAAATTAACTCTCAGAAACGGCCCCATATTATGTCACAATGTACTATGTACCTAGACTAACTGTTAGCCGAAAATACTCGCTGAATAAATTAACTTAAAATTTACGATATGCCCCATTATAAAATACGATGAGCGCCTATGCTATAACATGGGGTCAAAAAATTAACTCTCAGAAACGGCCCCATATTATGTCACAATGTACTATGTACCTAGACTAACTGTTAGCCGAAAATACTCGCTGAATAAATTAACTTAAAATTTACGATATGCCCCATTATAAAATACGATGAGCGCCTATGCTATAACATGGGGTCAAAAAATTAACTCTCAGAAACGGCCCCATATTATGTCACAATGTACTATGTACCTAGACTAACTGTTAGCCGAAAATACTCGCTGAATAAATTAACTTAAAATTTACGATATGCCCCATTATAAAATACGATGAGCGCCTATGCTATAACATGGGGTCAAAAAATTAACTCTCAGAAACGGCCCCATATCATGTCACAATGTACTATGTACCTAGACTAACTGTTAGCCGAAAATACTCGCTGAATAAATTAACTTAAAATTTACGATATGCCCCATTATAAAATACGATGAGCGCCTATGCTATAACATGGGGTCAAAAAATTAACTCTCAGAAACGGCCCCATATTATGTCACAATGTACTATGTACCTAGACTAACTGTTAGCCGAAAATACTCGCTGAATAAATTAACTTAAAATTTACGATATGCCCCATTATAAAATACGATGAGCGCCTATGCTATAACATGGGGTCAAAAAATTAACTCTCAGAAACGGCCCCATATTATGTCACAATGTACTATGTACCTAGACTAACTGTTAGCCGAAAATACTCGCTGAATAAATTAACTTAAAATTTACGATATGCCCCATTATAAAATACGATGAGCGCCTATGCTATAACATGGGGTCAAAAAATTAACTCTCAGAAACGGCCCCATATTATGTCACAATGTACTATGTACCTAGACTAACTGTTAGCCGAAAATACTCGCTGAATAAATTAACTTAAAATTTACGATATGCCCCATTATAAAATACGATGAGCGCCTATGCTATAACATGGGGTCAAAAAATTAACTCTCAGAAACGGCCCCATATTATGTCACAATGTACTATGTACCTAGACTAACTGTTAGCCGAAAATACTCGCTGAATAAATTAACTTAAAATTTACGATATGCCCCATTATAAAATACGATGAGCGCCTATGCTATAACATGGGGTCAAAAAATTAACTCTCAGAAACGGCCCCATATTATGTCACAATGTACTATGTACCTAGACTAACTGTTAGCCGAAAATACTCGCTGAATAAATTAACTTAAAATTTACGATATGCCCCATTATAAAATACGATGAGCGCCTATGCTATAACATGGGGTCAAAAAATTAACTCTCAGAAACGGCCCCATATTATGTCACAATGTACTATGTACCTAGACTAACTGTTAGCCGAAAATACTCGCTGAATAAATTAACTTAAAATTTACGATATGCCCCATTATAAAATACGATGAGCGCCTATGCTATAACATGGGGTCAAAAAATTAACTCTCAGAAACGGCCCCATATTATGTCACAATGTACTATGTACCTAGACTAACTGTTAGCCGAAAATACTCGCTGAATAAATTAACTTAAAATTTACGATATGCCCCATTATAAAATACGATGAGCGCCTATGCTATAACATGGGGTCAAAAAATTAACTCTCAGAAACGGCCCCATATTATGTCACAATGTACTATGTACCTAGACTAACTGTTAGCCGAAAATACTCGCTGAATAAATTAACTTAAAATTTACGATATGCCCCATTATAAAATACGATGAGCGCCTATGCTATAACATGGGGTCAAAAAATTAACTCTCAGAAACGGCCCCATATTATGTCACAATGTACTATGTACCTAGACTAACTGTTAGCCGAAAATACTCGCTGAATAAATTAACTTAAAATTTACGATATGCCCCATTATAAAATACGATGAGCGCCTATGCTATAACATGGGGTCAAAAAATTAACTCTCAGAAACGGCCCCATATTATGTCACAATGTACTATGTACCTAGACTAACTGTTAGCCGAAAATACTCGCTGAATAAATTAACTTAAAATTTACGATATGCCCCATTATAAAATACGATGAGCGCCTATGCTATAACATGGGGTCAAAAAATTAACTCTCAGAAACGGCCCCATATTATGTCACAATGTACTATGTACCTAGACTAACTGTTAGCCGAAAATACTCGCTGAATAAATTAACTTAAAATTTACGATATGCCCCATTATAAAATACGATGAGCGCCTATGCTATAACATGGGGTCAAAAAATTAACTCTCAGAAACGGCCCCATATTATGTCACAATGTACTATGTACCTAGACTAACTGTTAGCCGAAAATACTCGCTGAATAAATTAACTTAAAATTTACGATATGCCCCATTATAAAATACGATGAGCGCCTATGCTATAACATGGGGTCAAAAAATTAACTCTCAGAAACGGCCCCATATTATGTCACAATGTACTATGTACCTAGACTAACTGTTAGCCGAAAATACTCGCTGAATAAATTAACTTAAAATTTACGATATGCCCCATTATAAAATACGATGAGCGCCTATGCTATAACATGGGGTCAAAAAATTAACTCTCAGAAACGGCCCCATATTATGTCACAATGTACTATGTACTACATTAGTAGTGACACCACAATTATAGAGCGAGTGTGCGGACAGGTTAAAAAGACATTCGGTGACACTTCAGTAATGGGGTATATCTCTTAAATCGTGGGGTCGCCGAACCTTACATTGGCGCCTGACCTTTCGAACCACTGTGGGTTTCTCGGCGTTGCTCCCGGATCGGCCCCTCACTGTGATTCACATCGCAGCCAAGAATGTGTACATATCGGGTACGTTGCGGCGGCCTTAGACCTTCAGTGTTGTGATGTTACTGGGCAGTGAGATACAGCTGACCTCGGGGACGAGGTCTCTCCGAAAGGGGAAAGCACTGGAGCGTTATGACGTGGTGGCTACATTAGTAGTGACACCACAATTATAGAGCGAGCGTGCGGAGAGGTTATTAAGACATTCGGTGACACATCAGTAACGGGGTATACCTCTTAAATCGTGGGGGCGCCGAACCTTACATTGGCGTATGTCCTTTCGAACCACTGTGGGTTTCTCGGCGTCGCTCCCGGGTCAGCACCTCACTGTGATTCACAGCGCAGCCAAAAATGTGTACACATCGGATACGTTGCCGCGGCCCTAGATCTTCACTGTTGTGATGTGACTGGGCAGTGGAATACAGCTGACCTCGAAGACGAGGTATCGACGAAAGGGGAAAGCACTGGAGCGTTATGACGTGGTGGCTACATAAGTAGTGACACCACAATTATAGAGCGAACGTGCGGACAGGTTAATAAGACATTCGGTGACACTTCAGTAATGGGGTATACCTCTTAAATCGTGGGGTCGCCGAACCTTACATTGGCGCCTGACCTTTCGAACCACTGTGGGTTTCTTGGCGTCGCTCCCGGGTCGGCCCCTCACTGTGATTCACATCGCAGCCAAAAATGTGTACATATCGGGTACGTTGCGACGGCCTTAGACCTTCAGTGTTGTGATGTGACTGGGCAGTGAGATATAGCTGACCGCGGGGACGAGGTCTCTCTGAAAGAGGAAAGCACTGGAGCGTTATGACGTGGTGGCTACATAAGTAGTGACAACACAATTATAGAGCGAACGTGCGGACAGGTTAAGAAGGTCGGTCCCTCACTGTGATTCACATCGCAGCCAAGAATGTGTACATATCGGGTACGTTGCCACGGCCCTAGACCTTCAGTGTTGTGATGTGACTGGGCAGTGAGATATAGCTGACCTCGAGGACGAGGTCTCTCTGAAAAGGGAAAGCACTGGAGCGTTATGACGTGGTGGCTACATTAGTAGTGACACCACAATTATAGAGTGAGCGTGCGGACAGGTTAATAAGACATTCGGTGACACTTCAGTAATGGGGTATACCTCTTAAATCGTGGGGTCGCCGAACCTTACATTGGCGCCTGACCTTTCGAACCACTGTGGGTTTCTCGGCGTCGCTCCCGGGTCGGCCCCTCACTGTGATTCACATCGCAGCCAACAATGTGTACATATCGGGTACGTTGCGACGGCCTTAGACCTTCAGTGTTGTGATGTGACTGGGCAGTGAGATATAGCTGACCTCGAGGACGAGGTCTCTCCGAAAAGGGAAAGCACTACAGCGTTATGACGTGGTGGCTACATTAGCAGTGACACCACAATTATAGAGCGAGCGTGCGGAGAGGTTAATAAGACATTCGGTGACACTTCAGTAATGTGCTATACCTCTTAAATCGTGGGGGCGCCGAATCTTACATTGGCGCCTGACCTTTCGAACCATGGTATGTTTCTCGGCGTCGATGCCGGGTCGGCCCCTCACTGTGATTCACATCGCAGCCAAGAATGTGTACATATCGGGTACGTTGCGACGGCCTTAGACCTTCAGTGTTGTGATGTGACTGGGCAGTGAGATATAGCTGACCTCGGGGACGAGGTCTCTCTGAAAGGGGAAAGCACTGGAGCGTTATGACGTGGTGGCTACATAAGTAGTGACACTACAATTATAGAGCGAACGTGCGGACAGGTTAAGAAGGTCGATCCCTCACTGTGATTCACATCGCAGCCAAGAATGTGTACATATCGGGTACGTTGCCGCGGCCTTAGGCCTTCAGTGTTGTGATGTGACTGGGCAGTGAGATATAGCTGACCTCGAGGACGAGGTCTCTCCGAAAAGGGAAAGCACTTGAGCGTTATGACGTGCTGGCTACATTAGTAGTGACACCACAATTATAGAACGAACGTGCGGACAGGTTAATGAGACATTCGGTGACACTTCAGTAATGGGGTATACTTCTTAAATCGTGACGGCGCCGAACCTTACATTGGCGCCTGACCTTTCGAACCACTGTGGGTTTCTCGGCGTCGCTCCCGGATCGGCACTTCACTGTGATTCACAGCGCAGCCAAGAATGTGTACATATCGGGTACGTTGCTGCGGCCCTAGATCTTCAGTGTTGTGATGTGACTGGGCAGTGAGATATAGCTGACCTCGAGGACGAGGTCTCTCCGAAAGGGGAAAGCACTACAGCGTTATGACGTGGTGGCTACATTAGTAGTGACACCACAATTATAGAGCGAGCGTGCGGAGAGGTTAATAAGACATTCGGTGACACTTCAGTAATGTGCTATACCTCTTAAATCGTGGGGGCGCCGAATCTTACATTGGCGCCTGACCTTTCGAACCATGGTATGTTTCTCGGCGTCGATGCCGGGTCGGCCCCTCACTGTGATTCACATCGCAGCCAAGAATGTGTACATATCGGGTACGTTGCGGCGGCCCTAGACCTTCAGTGTTGCGATGTGACTGGGCAATGAGATACAGCTGACCTCGGGGACGAGGTCTCTCCGAAAAGGGAAAGCACTGGAGCGTTATGACGTGGTGGCTACATTGGTAGTGACACCACAATTATAGAGCGAGCGTGCGGAGAGGTTATTAAGACATTCGGTGACACATCAGTAATGGGGTATACCTCTTAAATCGTGGGGGCGCCGAACCTTACATTGGCGTATGTCCTTTCGAACCACTGTGGGTTTCTCGGCGTCGCTCCCGGGTCAGCACCTCACTGTGATTCACAACGCACCCAAAAATTTGTACACATCGGGTACGTTGCCGCGGCCCTAGATCTTCACTGTTGTGATGTGACTGGGCAGTGGGATACAGCTGACCTCGAAGACGAGGTATCTCCGAAAGGGGAAAGCACTGGAGCGTTATGACGTGGTGGCTACATAAGTAGTGACACCACAATTATAGAGCGAACGTGCGGACAGGTTAATAAGGTCGGCCCCTCACTGTGATTCACATCGCAGCCAAGAATGTGTACATATCGGGTACGTTGCGGCGGCCCTAGACCTTAAGTGCTGTGATGTGACTGGGCAGTGAGATATAGCTGACCTCGGGGACAAGGTCTCTCCGAAAAGGGAAAGCACTGGAGCGTTATGACGTGGTGGCTACATTAGTAGTGACACCACAATTATAGAGCGAGCGTCCGGACAGGTTAATAAGGTCGGCCCCTCACTGTGATTCACATCGCAGCCAAGAATGTGTACATATCGGGTACGTTGCCGAGGCCCTAGACCTTCAGTGTTGTGATGTGACTGGGCAGTGAGATATAGCTGACCTCGTGGACGAGGTCTCTCCGAAAGGGGAAAGCACTGGAGCGTTATGACGTGGTGGCTACATAAGTAGTGACACCACAATTATAGAGCGAACGTGCGGACAGGTTAATAAGGTCGGCCCATCACTGTGATTCACATCGCAGCCAAGGATGTGTACATATCGGGTACGTTGCCGCGGCCCTAGACCTTCAGTGTTGTGATGTGACTGGGCAGTGAAATATAGCTGACCTCGGGGACGAGGTCTCTCCGAAAAGGGAAAGCACTGGAACGTTATGACGTGGTGGCTACATTAGTAGTGACACCACAATTATAGAGCGAGCGTGCAGACAGGTTAATAAGACATTCGGTGACACTTCAGTAATGGGGTATACCTCTTAAATCGTGGGGTCGCCGAACCTTACATTGGCGCCTGACCTTTCGAACCACTGTGGGTTTCTTGGCGTCGCTCCCGGGTCGGCCCCTCACTGTGATTCACATCGCAGCCAAGAATGTGTACATATCGGGTACGTTGCGGCGGCCTTAGACCTTCCCTGTTGTGATGTGACTGGGCAGTGAGATACAGCTGACCTCGAAGACGAGGTATCTCCGAAAGGGGAAAGCACTGGAGCGTTATGACGTGGTGGCTACATAAGTAGTGACACCACAATTATAGAGCGAACGTGCGGACAGGTTAATAAGGTCGGCCCCTCACTGTGATTCACATCGCAGCCAAGAATGTGTACATATCGGGTAGGTTTCGGCGGCCCTAGACCTTCAGTGTTGGGATGTGACTAAGCAGTGAGATAAAGCTGACCTCTGGGACGAGGTCTTTCCGAAAATGGAAAGCACTGGAGCGTTATGACGTGGTGGCTACATTAGTAGTGACACCACAATTATAGAGCGAGCGTGCGAAGAGGTTAATAAGACATTCGGTGACACTTCAGTAATGGGGTATACCTCTTAAATCGTGGGGACGCCGAACCTTACATTGGCGCCTGACCTTTCAAACCACGGTATGTTTCTCGGCGTCGATCCCGGGTCGGCCCCTCACTGTGATTCACATCGCAGTCAAGAATGTGTACATATCGGGTACGTTGCGGCGGCCTTAGACCTTCAGTGTTGTGATGTGACTGGGCAGTGAGATATAGCTGACCTCGAGGACGAAGTCTCTCCGAAAAGGGAAAGCACTGGAGCGTTATGACGTGGTGGCTACATAAGTAGGGACACCACAATTATAGAGCGAATGTGCGGACAGGTTAATAAGGTCGACCCCTCACTGTGATTCACATCGCAGCCAAGGATGTGTACATATCGGGTACGTTGCCGCGGCCCTAGACCTTCATTGTTGTGATGTGACTGGGCAGTGAGATATAGCTGACCTCGAGGACGAGGTCTCTCTGAAAAGGGAAAGCACTTGAGCGTTATGACGTGCTGGCTACATTAGTAGTGACACCACAATTATAGAGCGAACGTGCGGACAGGTTAATAAGAGATTCGGTGACACATCAGTAATGGGGTATACCTCTTAAATTGTGGGGGCGCCGAACCTTACATTGGCGTATGTCCTTTCGAACCACTGTGGGTTTCTCGGCGTAGCTCCCGGATCGGCACCTCACTGTGATTCACAGCGCAGCCAAGAATGTGTACATATCGGGTACGTTGCTGCGGCCCTAGATCTTCAGTGTTGTGATGTGACTGGGCAGTGAGATATAGCTGACCTCGAGGACGAGGTCTCTCCGAAAAGGGAAAGCACTACAGCGTTATGACGTGGTGGCTACATTAGTAGTGACACCACAATTATAGAGCGAGCGTGCGGAGAGGTTAATAAGACATTCGGTGACACTTCAGTAATGTGCTATACCTCTTAAATCGTGGGGGCGCCGAATCTTACATTGGCGCCTGACCTTTCGAACCATGGTATATTTCTCGGCGTCGATGCCGGGTCGGCCCCTCACTGTGATTCACATCGCAGCCAAGAATGTGTACATATCGGGTACGTTGCCGCGGCCCTAGACCTTCAGTGTTGTGATGTGACTGGGCAGTGGGATATAGCTGACCTGGGGCACGAGGTCTCTCCGAAAAGGGAAAGCACTTGAGCGTTATGACGTGGTGGCTACATTAGTAGTGACACCACAATTATAGAGGGAACGTGCAGACAGGTTAATAAGAGATTCGGTGACACTTCAGTAATGGGGTATACTTCTTACATTGGCGCCTGACCTTTCGAACCACTGTGGGTTTCTCGGCGTCGCTCCCGGGTCGGCCCCTCACTGTGATTCACATCGCAGCCAAGAATGTGTACATATCGGGTACGTTGCGGCGGCCTTAGACCTTCACTGTTGTGATGTGACTGGGCAGTGGGATACAGCTGACCTCGAAGACGAGGTCTCTCCGAAAGGGGAAAGCACTGGAGCGTTATGACGTGGTGGCTACATAAGTAGTGACACCACAATTATAGAGCGAACGTGCGGACAGGTTAATAAGGTCGGCCTCTCACTGTGATTCACATCGCAGCCAAGAATGTGTACATATCGGTTACGTTGCCGCGGCCCTAGACCTTCAGTGTTGTGATGTGACTGGGCAGTGAGATATAGCTGACCTCGAGGACGAGGTCTCTCCGAAAAGGGAAAGCACTTGAGCGTTATGACGTGGTGGCTACATTAGTAGTGACACCACAATTATAGAGCGAACGTGCGGAGAGGTTAATAAGACATTCGGTGACACTTCAGTAATGGGGTATACCTCTTAAATCGTGGAGGCGCCGAACCTTACATTGGCGCCTGACCTTTCGAACCACGGTATGTTTCTCGGCGTCGCTCCAGGGTCGGCACCTCACTGTGATTCACAATTATAGAGCGAGCGTGCGAAGATTTTAATAAGACATTCGGTGACACATCAGTAACGGGGTATACCTCTTAAATCGTGGAGGCGCCGAACCTTACATTGGCGCCTGTCCGTTCGAACCACTGTGGGTTTCTCGACGTCGCTCCCGGGTCGGCACCTCACTGTGATTCACAGCGCAGCCAAAAATGTGTACATATCGGGTACGTTGCCGCGGCCCTAGATCTTCAGTGTTGTGATGTGACTGGGCAGTGAGATATAGCTGACCTCGAGGACGAGGTCTCTCCGAAAAGGGAAAGCACTTGAGCGTTATGACGTGGTGGCTACATTAGTAGTGACACCACAATTATAGAGCGAACGTGCGGACAGGTTAATAAGAGATTCGGTGACACTTCAGCAATGGGGTATACTTCTTAAATCGTGAGGGCGCCGAACCTTACATTGGCGCCTGACCTTTCGAACCACTGTGGGTTTCTCGGCGTCGCTCCCGGGTCAGCCCCTCACTGTGATTTACATCGCAGCCAAGAATGTGTACATATCGTGTACGTTGCGGCGGCCTTAGACCTTCACTGTTGTGATGTGACTGGGCAGTGGGATACAGCTGACCTCGAAGACGAGGTCTCTCCGAAAGGGGAAAGCACTGGAGCGTTATGACGTGGTGGCTACATAAGTAGTGACACCACAATTATAGAGCGAACGTGCGGACAGGTTAATAAGGTCGGCCCCTCACTGTGATTCACATCGCAGCCAAGAATGTGTACATATCGGGTAGGTTGCGGCGGCCCTAGACCTTCAGTGTTGAGATGTGACTAAGCAGTGAGATATAGCTGACCTCTGGGACGAGGTCTGTCCGAAAATGGAAAGCACTGGA
>CASCJZ010000471.1:0-28468 GCA_949152475.1 Terebella lapidaria
AACTGAATGTTTTGACATGATACTAAATTATAATTTTGATGCTATTAGGGATAACACTTAAAAATTGATTATTTCTTACTTATAAAGGGTAGCATAAATATTTCATGTTTAATATGCTAAATATCTAATAAATTACCCCTGAATACCTCTTAGTAGGAGATTTCAAGATGAGAAAATAGCTAATCATTGGTATTCAGGAAATTATACTGATTTTAATAAATACCAAAAATTGATATGGTAATCTTGATGGGTAGGATAAAAGCTGAAGGACAATGATCTATTTTATAATATCATAATGCTATAAGCTTTAAACTCCTTTTACTACACACTCTTTGACAATCTTGAAATCCACTTCTAGCTCACTAAAAAAGTTTAATTTGGTCTGGCTATCTAGTGTAGTTGGTAATATCAAACCTTTAGGATATTGGAATGTCACTTCTGCTCTCAGACTGAATTGGAATTAAGTAGCAACATCATTTAGTAGTAGGACCACAATTGGACTGGAGCATTACAGTTGAATAAGGAAACCTATCAATATATATAATTTAAATATGTGATTGCATCTTGGAACTATCCTTCCTTAGAAAAGTGCTAGTGGGAATAAGGAACAAATCGATAAATTGACCTTACAAAAACCCAATCTTCACTTAGCTGCAGTATTTCCCCTTGATATTAATAGAACATCTTTGGAATTGCCGAAAAATAACTTTTTAATCTTTTGGTAGATTAGGAATTAGCTGATTGTGAATATTTCATTATTGGGAACCTAATAGAAATTGGGTATACTTTTCTCATTACTAAGGACACTGGAAAAATACAAAACAACTACACTTATCTTCTATTGATCAAATATATGCTAGGAAAGGTTTAATTGAAGAACTTTCCACCTATATGAAACCATTTAAGGTTTTTTCCTACAGTGCTTTTATTAATAAAAAAATTGAGAAAATCCACTATTATTATAGCAAAAAATCATAGTTTTTTGAACAAGAAAGACACCCAGGGAGATTTATTAATCCTACCAATCTATCTACCTTTCAACATCCCTAATGCATCCATAGTGATACAAATTGCAGGTACTTCCTTCTTAAAGTAGTGATATCTATTTATATGAAAGATGCAGGTACAATAAGGTTTATATCTCTAAAATAACAGATAGCGTTTATGTTGGAGCTTATTTGAAAACTAGTGAAGACTTTGAACAAATCAATAAGATGGGTATCAAGGCAGTTTTGGGAATTCAGACCAAAGAAGACTACAAATCTCATGGATTATCTTGCTATTATTTAAAGCTGCTGGGCTAAGAGCATGACATTAAATACTACAGTTATTCTATTAAGGATATGGACAATACTGACTTTATTGAAAACAGTTTTGGTGCCCTGCAAATTCTTAGGAACATTGATATTCAACAAAAAGTAAGAATATATGTTCATTGTTCAGCTGGAATTTATCGTTCTCCTCAAATGATTATTCTGTATTTGGTTTTGTTGAAAGGATATACTTTAGAAAATGCTATTGGCATTGTTTGTAGGAATCATTCAGTTGCACGTCCAAATTATATGGTGCTTGTTGAAGCTCTCCGCTTTATCAATCAAAAGATATCCAAGTTAATGATTCAAAATTGATCTTTTTATTTAACTAATTATCTGCAGTATAGACTCTTGTTTCAATATGATTATAACTATTTCACTTATTATATATATATTTTAGCAACACCAATTGATGGAGAAAGACAAAGAAATGCCTATTGATTATTATACTCCAGTGAAGTTTGAAACTCTGAATTTCATTACTCCCTTGGAAAAAATCAAAGGTCTCTTTGTTTAAAATTCTCAACAACCAGAAAATATCAAACCAGAAAAGTATAATCCAAATGAAATTTTTATTGAATTTAATCAATTGAAAAATAAATACAAACCTAATCAAAAGTATGGTCATAAGGAAAATTAAGAGACTGAGAAAAAATAGAAAGTTTATAAACCAGGGACATTTGCACTTTTTTATGAACTTAATGAGGGAACCCTCAATAAAGAAGCAGAAGTCTGGTACTACAAAGAAAAGAAGAAGATTTTTGGTCCAGTATCTTCCTATGAATATGGACAAAATGCTTTATTTAAAGAAAATTGATTATGAAACTAGAGTGGGTTTTAAAGACACAAGTAAATTTGTTAAATTATCAAAAATTCAAAAAATTGTTGATTAAGAGCAAGCGAAGTCATGATTAACATCAAAACATTTAAAAAATAGTTCAAATTATTTAATCTCATGATTTATTGAAGATCAAACTCACAAGAGCTCCTGGAAATTGTGATTGTTAATAGATGCTGTTTTATTAACTCGATATATCACTCCATCAACTTCACACCATACATTATCACTCATTATTGAAGAAATAGCAAATGGTTCAGACCTAATGCAGAAAAAGTCTGGAAAAAAATATGATTAGGTTCATACCAGATGTTATAGTTAAATTTTTCACGAGCAACTATTGCTGTTTGAAATCCCTTGAGACTAGCATCTTCAAAAATTATTTCTAGTGTACCATCTTCTAATAAACTAAGTTATAAGAGTTGTTTTGCCTGCTACTTCATCATTCTAAGGCAGCTTTATTGAAAACTATGAATTAATAATTATTTACGTAAGACAACAGCTATTCCTGTGACTCCCATAGTAAGATATGATGCTGTTCAGAGATGATTTGAGTAAGCAATGCTCCGTTGCTCCAAAAGTAAGAAGATGTGCAAATCCCCATGTTTTTCTTTATCTTTCAGAAAAAATAATGGGTTTTTTGTTTTGTGTATGAGGAAAATTGATTCCAATAGAAGAAAAAAGAATTGATTACCGTATTCTAAGATAGATTGTGTAAATACTCATTGAAAATATTTGAAATTTCTTTCTTATGTTCTTTTTTTTTGATTAATTTTCCTCTTAGAAGGAGGCTAGATAGTTTGAACTTGAACTATCTTATCTCCTTCCTTAGTAGGTAATGTTGTTTGATCAGAGAAACAAGCTAATGTATTACGCAGCCCTATTTGATTTCTGATTTAAATGTCTGAACAAAATCATTCAATTAATAAATGTCAAGATATTTTTAAAGTCATTCATGAATAGATCTATTATATTCACCAAAACATCTCACCATCTTATTTCATCAATAGTCAGTAGTTAATTGCTGGTACTTAAACTACAGCTAGATTAAGTTTCAATCCAATTTTAAGTTAAAAAAATCAGAGTTCTCTCGTTTATTTTATAAAAAATATAAGAGTTTGATCTTAGATCATGATTAAAAATGAAGAAGAATAAGCTATCTTCTATATTCTTGTCAATACTGAAACTAGAGGTCCTTGTCCTTTAACACTTCGAGATCTTGATGTTCTACTTAGAACCAATGAAATAGACTCTAGAACCCTTGGATGGAAACCAGGTCTTCCAGAATGGACTATTTTACACTAAATTTAGTAATTAAACCTAGTATCCTTGAATCTTCTAAAGAAATCATTGAAATCACTAAAAAAAGATAACAATTATTTGAAACTACTAAAGTACCTCCTAAAAATGATAATAATGAGGGATAAAAAAATCCTGGTGAAGTTGATTAAGGTTCTGAAGGAGAAGAAAAATCTCAAAGTCAGGCATCTGATGCAGTAATTGAAAATAAAGATGAAAATCCATTATAGATTTTAGAATCTGCAGTAGAAAATTTATTAAAAAAAACATTCCATCAAAGTTAAGATGGTAAATGGAATCTTTATGATGAAGAAAAACAATAATGGGCACAATATGATTAATAACCTACATAACAAGTTGAAACATTGAAGAAACAGCTCTTAAGTAAATTAACTACCTAATTATTTGTAAAAAATTGCTTATATTTATAGTTTAATGATGATAAAAATTATCGAAGGAAGAGAAATAAGGAAGATCATCAATAAACACCACTTAACTTACAGAAGAATAACTTAAAAGAAAATAAAGAAATAAAAAAAAAACTAAAAGAGCTGCTGAAAAGAAAAAATAAAAATGGTATAAATCTAAAATTAATACATTTATATACATATCTGGTTTACCTTTAGATATTACTGAAGAGCAACTTAAAGAATTTGCAGCTAAAGCTGGAGTTATTAGAGTAGACTCTAGTACTGGATAACCTAAAATTAAACTATATAGAGATGAAGATGGATTTATTAAAGGAGATGCTATTGTAAGTTATGCTCGATAATAAAGTGTAGAAATAGCAGTTTAAAATTTAAATGAAACTTAAATAAGATCTGGATTTCCTATAAAAATAGTTAGAGCATCTTTTGAACAAAAACAAGCAGAATATAGAGTTAGAGAAAGCAAAAAACAGCGAAAATAATAAAATAATAGCAAAGAAGAAGTAGCAGAAACAATTAACATGGGTATTTATAATATAATTTAGGATTAAAGTTTAGCTTAAGAAGGAGCAGGCCTTAAAATAGTCATATTAAAGCATGTTTTTAAGAATTAAGTATTAGAAAATGAACAATATATTGAATCAGTTAAGGCTGAAATAACTGATGAATTAGAAACAATTGGAGCTATTCAAAGAATTAGATTCTATGAAGCTCATCCCGAGGGCGTTGTTGAGGTAAAGTTCAAAAATGATAAAGATGCCTAGGAATGTGTACATATCATGAATGGAAGATACTATGATGGTCAATAGATATAATGCTAGTATTGGATGGAGTTACTGATTATAAAAGAGCAGGATTAACTGATTTATTAAGAATGGAACAGTTTGGAAAAAAACTTGAACAAAATCTTTTACAAATAGAAGAGGAAAAGGAGTAGTCAGAACAGGAAACCCCTAATGTTAGAGATACTCAGGAAAATACATCCTAAATAACAAGTATTTCTTCCCAAAAATGATATTTAAGTTGACTATTTATAGATTGTATATTTAATAAGAGATATTATTAGCTTAGTACTACTATAAGCAACTTGATTATGTTTAATTATCTTAAATCTTATCAGATCTAGTTAGAAATTACAATTAACAAAAAATTATTCTAAAATATAGACATCAAGATAAAAAATCATTGTACTTAACAGAGTCACCTAGGTAGTTGCTTAAAACTAGTCTTAGTGACCATGTACTCTAGTTGGTTTCTTTTTTTCTTTTTAGATGATGTCTTAGTAACATAGAACTCAGTAATATCTGTTAAAGGTGCTCGTTCTAAGAGTATTGCATGAATGGGAGGTCGATCAGGGATATTGTTGCAATTATGGATATTTTCTTTATTTTCTCCAGTTAGCATTTAAACTAATTGTTCCATGTACACTTTTAGAAAGAATATTATAATAGGGAGTGTTATTAATATATAAGCATATATAGAAACTATATTTAATGAATAAAAATCATAGAAATATTTCTTTTGATAACTCTATATAAATTCATCCTGATCGTCTAATGGTTAGGACTGTAGACTTCAAATCTGCGTATCAGGGTTCGAGTCCCTGTCGGGATGTTTTTTTTTTATTGATCAGATTCTTTCAAATGGTTTCCAACCTACTTAAATGATAATAACATTTAAATGAAGGAAAACAAAAGAATAATCTATGGATATCGATATGATTCATTCTTAAAGAAAAAATGTACGCTTTAGTGAAGTAATTTCTACTGAAAGAGTTCCTAATGGAAGTACTTTAGAGATGTAAAATCAATTACTTCATGAAAAAGGTTAATTGAGATTTATATTCTAGTAGTTCTATTGAATAGTGAATTAGAAAGAGTGAATGGATGTGAACTGATGAAGAATCTTAAGAGTAAACTACTTTAAACTCAACTATAGTTACAATTTTTCAAAGATCAGAACTAAATATTGGTAAATGAGTAAAATATCTCAATAAATCTAGGAATAAATCACTTATATCAACAATTAAATAGTTGACTCAACAATTGAATACTTTACAAAAGGATAACCAACTTCTTCAATAGAAAATTGATTTTTCTCTAAAAATCATTGAAAATGAGAAATAATAGTAGGCTTTAGAACATCTACACTCATTAGAAAGAGAGTGTTAATCTCTAAGACTATAAGTTCATACACTTGAACTCAAACAATATCAACCTAAGTATCTATTGAAGGACCAAACCAATTCTTAGTGAAAGATGAATACATACTAGCTAAACTACCACCTAAAAATGAAGTCAATAGAGAATTCAATACATAGAGTCAATCCTTAACAAATGTTACGAACATTTTTCCACGAGAAGTTAAAAATCAGCGATTTTCTAATGAAAATGAATAATCTTTTGATATTAGTTGATTATTTAAATCAAAAAAGTGATCATTTTCTAGGAAGAACACTTGATTAGGTTGAAAGATAATATTACAAGCAGTTGGAGAAGAAATTTGGGGGACTTAATGATCGATATCGACCTTCATCCCCACTTCCATGCTTATTTTTTCTAAAATTAGTGTTAGAAATTTCTGCTCCATTGAGGTATGAAGTACGAGTACATTCCTATGGTTGTTGATACTTTAGTTGATATTAATTAACAGCCATATTACAATGTTAATTTGGCTTTGAATTTCTATAGGCAGTACTGGGGTTAATATTCATTGGCCTTGAAGCTTTTGTATTTATTGAATCTTTAATGAGTCGAGGACTTCTAGATTTGGTGATTATTCAGGTTTAATTGACTTTTTAGGTTGTTAAGAGGTTTTTAAAGTATACTTTTCAGAACTAATTAGTTGTTATTTTTGTTCTGTTTTTAGGATTATCTTGTTTCTTGGAGATTCATTAGTTGAAAACTGACTATTAGACCTCATATGTTTTCCTGTCCAATCAATAGAATTAAATTCAAAATTATTTTCTGTCTTGTGTCTATAATTGATTATTCCGACATTGTGCCTATTTATACTTCATTTGATTTCCTATCTCTGATGGATTAGCTCTAAATGGATATTGATAAGCAATATTTTGAGGAAGAGGAGGTTATTTATATAGTTTTTGGTGCAAATTAACCAAGATAATATCGTTATGAATTTGTTTTTGGATAATATCCTGTTTTTTGAGGAGAAACCAATTTATTTATAATGGGAAAGCATGGATTTGGATGACTGGTCATCAGTTAACTCTTTAATTGGCATGTTTTAGTTGGAATAAAGCATTATGAGACTTAGGAACTATGGTACTGTAAGTTAAGTTTGGGTTATTCTATTTGTTTAAAAGTTGATATTGTCTGGATTTCTGTTTAGCAGCAAGCTAGAGATTTATTCTCAGGTGTAGTCTCAATATAATAGGCTTTAATTCAAATTTAAAGTGTAGGTAAAGGATGATCTTCAGGATTACAAGCCAGTGCATCTTAAGTTTGTGTGTATTTTTTTTCTACTTTATTGGTTTATTGTTCATCTTAACATTAGTTTATGATAGGAATGATTTCTAGGCACTAAGATACTGAAATAGGACTTATTATCCTTGACTTTAGAAGGTTTAAACTTCTAAATAATCCTTTTTTTGTTCTTGGTGAGTTTCTTGGTGACCTAGGTGGAGTTATAACTTCTCTTGATTCTGTTGGAATAATATTCGGATATGTTAATCTTTCCATTGTAAGTTAAAGGATGCTTACTGCTTAATTTTTATAGCTTGCACTGAAAAATAGTTTTATTTTTTGTTAGATATTTCTATGATATATTCATCAATAAATATGAATTGTATTTATCCTTCAGACTTAAAAAATACTTGACTAAAACCTATTTTTTTGAGGAACTGGGTCAACTACCTTTTCTAGTTCTTCTTAATATGCTAGTTAATCAAACTGATCATAATCCCATCGAATTTCGACATTAAATTGAATTAATTGATTAGATTCTCATTGTTAGAGCAACATTTCTTCTAGATATACTTGATGAATTTAGAAAAATATATTCTGTTTTGATCCACTTTTTATTGACCAGCTGAGAATAGTTGGAATATGTCTTCATTTTCAGTAATTTCTTAATAATTACATATCATGCCTTTAAATTTAGTTTCAACTTATTTTTTCTTTCTTGGTGAGGCTGTTTCAGTCACAAAGATGTAGTGAAGATAAAATAATAGAGAATACGCTTTATTTAAGTTTAGGAAGTTGATAATGGTGTCTATAAATTAAAATAATTTTTGAGTGTTGAATATTTAAAAGGTTATTATTTTCTCTGGAAAAGCTGATGGGTGAAAATAAATCATCTTATGTATTTGGGTCAAGATCAATTAGATCTGCTAAGGATAAATAAGTATTGAATGATGTTTAATTTTGAGTTATTTTTGTTGGTAGGATAGAAATTCCTTAGAATTTAGATTCTTCCTGTGAGTTTTTTATCGTTGTAGCTGGCGAGGTGATGGCCAAACGAGGTTTTAATTCAATCATTTAGCTGAATAGTTAATTATAAGCCTTAAAAAATAGTATATAGATAGATAGATAGATAGATAGATAAATAAATAGATAGATAGATAGATAATCAAACCGTGTACCATGGTGGTGAGTAATAGAAGTAAATCAGTCTATTCACTTCCTGAATTGAATTGAGCTATACTTTTTAATTTTTTAAGCAGCAATCTAAGTTGTCCTTTAGTAATATTTCGACATTTCTCATCGTTATAATTTACTCTGCATATCTAGTTATACAGTTATATCTTGATTTCATGTTCTTCTTCAATGTGTCTCTTACTCAATGGCTTCCCATGAGCTATACATACCAAATATTATATATTGATATGTGTCTGAAAAGCCGGACTGTTGACTAAAAATATTGCTAAGATTGATAATCAAAAAGGACAGTTCGCATTTTTCATGAATTAATAAAAAAATAAGTTAAGTTATTCAAAATTATTGAATTCAACTGTTATGGAATTGGAAGACCAAATCAATGATGATATCTATAAAAGTATACAATCAACCAATTTAGTTATTCTTGTTGGAGATTCTGGAGTTGGAAAAACTAGCTTCCTATCCACTTTTGCTCGAGAAAAACTCCCAAGCAACATCAGTCCAACAATAGGTCTAGAGTATACATCAAAAATACTCAAATTAAATGATAATCGTAAAGTCAAGATGCAAGTCTGGGATACTGCTGGTCAGGAACGAGTACAGAGAATTACCATGAGGTAATAAATTAGTTAATTTAGTCATTATCGTGGAGCAGAAGGTGCCATTATTATGTATGATGTAACTAATAGATACTCCTTTGAGCATTTATTAGAGTGGGTGAACGTTGTTAGGGAAAGAGCAGAGCCTAAGTGCCCTATAATTCTTGTAGGCCATAAAACTGATTCTATTAAGAGACAAGTAACCTATCAAGAGGCCTAACGGTTTGCTACTCAAGAGGATATGTTGTATGCTTAGAGTACTGTTAAAGACTATGAATTAATTAAGAATGTTTTCTAGAACTTGATGAAAGGTACATGGAGATTATTGGTAGATGTGATAAAAATTAGTAGAAATAGAAAAGCTGGTGGATTTGGTCTTGAAAATCATTCTAATAGTAGTAGTGGTTGTAGCTGCTGATAAAATCATATATGATTTGATATATTTTTATTGATTTGTCATGAAAGTTTCCTCTTTTTTTTTGGGGTGGAGTCAACAATTTCATCATGAAGAGCCATATTAATCATTATATCTCTTCTATACTTATATTTTTCACAAAAAAGAGTCCATTGTGCACACTGTACTGGAGTTATTTACTTCCTAATGAGATCCTAAATTTGCTCCAAGGCTAATTATTCATTTTTAAGTTTTTTTTATACATTGTTAAGTTCCTCAACCTCTTACAATGCATAGTACCAGCATTCTTTCAGTTTACTCCTGGCTTCTTGAATTGTATCTTTCTGTTCAGGTGTTATCATCATAATTTAATAGAGCTATTAGGTCCATGATAAATAAGTTGGTGATTAAATTTCTTCAAATACATCGATTTGTTTTGTAGCAGTGAACATTAAGTACCGATATAAGGCTGGAAATAGAATATGAACGATTTGTTTAAAAAAATAGTCCATTTTTGCTTGTCTTTCTTTTCCACTAGCTCCTATTCGATATTTTAAAGTATCAAGAAGTAAGTTAATCTTATCAAGATCAGGATTCTCACTACATATAGTTAATCTGAGTTGAGAATAGGTATCATTATGCTCAGCAATCTGAAAATTAAGAGATTATTACTTCTTTTGAGCAATTTATCAGGTGTAATTTTTCCTGAGCTTTTTTTACTTCCTCTTCAGTTCTTATTAGTTCTTATTCAAGTTATTCAACTCTAGACACTAAATTTTAGATTTATCTCTTTTTCTTTTGACGATATTTAAAGGATGAATTACAATTTTGGTCTTTTTTAGAAGTTCCTTTAGTATGGCTCTGAAGAGGATATGATGAGTATGACTAATTATGATACAAAGAACTTTGATCTATTTATTATGTATGAGGCTTAAGGATAGTGTTATTTGGCTATAAGTACTGATGGCGTGTAGAATCCTTCTTTCTTTGGGATACTTGTTTTGTAGAAGATTATTTAATGGGAATATTGATTTACATATCTTTTTGTTGTTATAAGAACATTCGATTATCAAATAGAGATAATGAATAAGGAAATTTTTTCCTTCTGGAATATGCTTATGATATGCCAGAATTAATAGATTAATATGTTAATATGATATTAATATTATTCCTGAAATTTGGTTTCTATATTTATAATTTAACCAAATGTTGTATTCAACACAATCCCCATTCTATCGCCAGTTTCTATCATCATCTATCAATAAGTAGACATCACTTTATACCTTAGAAAAACTCAAAAGAACCTGGAAAAGCAGGAAGGAATCAATAACACTCAATCCAAGAACAATAATCAACCACCACCACCACCCACCACAACATGATCCTCAAATATCACCATCAACATTATTAGCCATATGACTATTCAGTTAAAATGTAAACAAGAAGCTATTATGTAATTATTAAACATAAGATGAATTATCGAATCATATAGCATTAATTTTTGCTTTGTATTCCTCTAATTGTAGTTCCTCTTTTAAATTAAGATACTTTAGAATTTCCACTGAGGCTCTTTTTTTATCAACATTTTAGCTTATTTCATCAAGTCTTTATTGTTGTTTATTATACCTTTGATTAAGTTTTGTTAATTCATCATTGGCTTTTATAACTTCTTGTTGGAGTTGATCAAACTGTTTTTTTTGTTCTTATATTTATCTTCGACTAGGTTTACCTTTTTGGAGTTTATTACTAGATTCCCATCCGACTTCTATCTTGTGATTTAGTTTAATAGTTGGAGATAAAACTAATCCACCATCTTTTACTTGTGGATTTGGTATTTATCTTATTTATGGATCACTTACTCCAAAACAACCCATTCAAGTTAATATTAATTCCAATATAAATTAATTAGAGAAAAAACCCTTATTGATTTGAATAATTGTTACTTCAATAATATTTTAATCTTGATTGAACTTAATCTTATTTCAATCATCTTCATTCTTGACACCAAACTTCCGATAATCAATTGGTGTATGACAAAGAGCACAAAATTTTAAATCTTGTTTCTCCACTTCAGCTTCATACATTTTATGCCGACATCCTTTACATCTGTAGTAATTTCTTTGAGTTATTGCCTTACCACTAACTACACATGCTGGGAAATTACTTCCACATCCTCTACATGAAGTATCATATTAACTAACCATCTCTTTACAATTTTTGCCTGGACAATTAATTCTCTCCCCTGGGGTTTCTTTTGGTGGATGTTTAGTAAAAATACTTACAGCAATTTCACTGTATCTTTATCTTTCTTCTAGGTTACCTAAACCTTCTAACTTTACAAATGCTCTTGAGCATTCTTTATAGCTCTATAGTAAAATCATAATGTACTTTATTATAATATGCTGCTATGGCTACCAAAGTGTATATTTTTTTAACTTCCATGTCAAGTTCATACTCTGTTAACCTTAGTGCTGTTTTTAATGCTGATTTAAATTGACCTGCATAGAGTTGTCGTTGACATAAAATATAAAAATGCCATGCTTATGCTCCTCTCCATGGATTATTCAAAATTTTCTCAGAGCTAGTATTGATATCACTAGTAATTAAGGAATCTAAAGTCTAAATATTATATTTTTTTACTTTAGTAGTATTTGTATTCTGTCCAGTCATAGTTGCATCAACAAGTCTTTTCTTATAAAAATCAACCTCTAAAGCAGCTAAAACATATAATTTTTTTATATATAAAGGTTTACTTTCTCTTTAGATTAATTGATTAGCAATATTTGATAAAATTTTAGCAGCTTCTGTATTCCTATTAGCTTTTCTATATAATTCAGCAGCTTATAATCTTTTATTTTTATTCAATAATTAATTAGCATTTTGTTGGAGTAAACTTTCTATCTGCATATATCCATGTTTTTATGCTAGTTCTGTAGCAATACCCCAGTGATTGAGTAACACACAGCAATCAATTGCTCTTTTAAACTAACCTAATCTTTCATAGCATTTGACTGCATATTCTGCCATTCCTGCTAATTGGAACCTATCAGCTAGTTCAATTAATAATGGATCATTCTAGGGGATTTCTTCAATTATTTGAGCTAAACTATCATAGTCTTCTATCATGGTAAAGCATTCAATTAAGCCCTTATAGTTCTTAGCAGTAAGGTAAAATTAAGCAGCTCTATCCCATTCTAGTCTCTCAGCATAATAGTTACCAATTTGATTAGTCATTTTATTAAGTGTTTCATCATAACCTGAACCTTCCCTAACCATTTCAAGTACTTTAAACCAATCTCCTACCCTTACTCTCATATTAATAGCCAAATCTTTCCTTTCCATATTTTTATAGATTTGTTAAGCTGCTTCATACTTACCATAATAAATTAATATTTATGCCCTTTGTTTTTCCCTGTCATCAAGCATTTGTGCTTTTTTAATAAATTTCAATGTTTTATAATCATCTAATTTGAGTAATGCTCTTTCAGCATTAACATAATCTAAATCTAATAATGCTTTCTAAACTACTACCTTCCATAAAGATAAATGCTCATTAGATTAAGCAAATTTTATAGCTCTAACAATACCTTATTTTTTAAGTAATTCTTCAAATTCCTCTAGTAAGGCAGAATCATGTTCATTGAATAGATCATTATATTTGATATTATCATCTGGAGAGTTCATAATATCATCAAGATAGCAAAATGTTACCTTTAAGTTAGAAAAAACACAAATATAACCATCTGTAGAGATATGTGGACCTACTGCTACATTAGTTACTGTTGTTAACTTACTTTTTTACATAAATGCTAACTGTAAAGGATGGTCTTCAGACCATTTTAATGCCCAACATTACTTTTTTTCAAATTCTAAGACATTACCCCCTTGAGAATTAATCTAAAGAATATTAAGAACTCCTGTAATATCAACTAATCCTAATCTAGTTCCATCTGAATTGATTCCAATAATCATTGGTAAGGGCTTCCAAAAGAGTTTAGCTTATTAGGTTATATGTGGTAAAGTAAACCTTTTTAAGACACCACTTTCTCTTCCAACTATCAATAATTGTTCTGTAGCTGAAATAGCACATATGATATCCTCAGTTTCTTTGGTATTATCAAAAGTATTCATATCATACATATTGTTAAGATCAGGTTTATCATCAATAAACCAACATAATTCTCTTCCAATTTTACGATACCCAACCTGACTAGAAGCTTCAAACATAGTTAATCTTGATGTTTGACTTTTATATTGCCATATATAAATATAATGTTCTGAAGCCACTAGAATATGTGTTTTAGACATAGCATACACTGTAACTTCTAAAGATATTTGCTTGCTTTCAATAGTAGTTCCAATTGAATTACATAAATCTACTTGAATATAATCTTCTGAACATTTCGAAAAAATAGCACAAAATTATCCTTCACCTTTAATTTCATTCAAATCTTTGACATATTTCATATATTTTTCATCAGCTTTAGTATCCCAAAATACTACACAAAATTCAACACGATCAGATTTTTGAAAGGCAAATACTAATGTACCATTAGATAAATAACACCATTTATAATTAGGTCTTATAGCAGCACAATATATATTAGAACCAGCAGCAATAGATAATCTAAGACCATTACCTTACCATGAAATATCACCAACAGTTTAAGCATTAGGAACTCTTAAATTCTTAAGATGATTTCCTTTACTGTCAAAAAATTTAACTACTGCTCTTTTTTCTTCATATTCTAAAGAACATCCAGCAACAGCAATAATAGTTCCATGAGGATTCCATTTAATTTTTGTTAATACCATAGAAGTATCTACTGCTATAGGATCTTCATCTTTATCGTTTCTCATCATTATTAAACGTCCCTGTTGATAAGCTATACATAGACCTACAGGTGCATCTTCTGAATACATTGATGCTTCTTCATACCAATCAATAGATGCAAGAGGAATCTTAGGAATTAAAAAATTTTAAGGTTCTACAATTCTTTGTAAACCAGCCATTCGAATCCGATTAAGTAATTCTCCATTATCATCATAAGATATAACTTCACCATCTCCAGTTCCTATCAATAATTGTTTAGAATTAGGTGCCCATGCTACAGCTGAAATTTTATGTTTAAATTATTTACCCCATTTTCGACTACCCTCGACTCCACCTACAATAACATGTCCATCATCATAAGCAATACATATTTTAGTACCATCTGGTGACCATTTCATATCTCTAACAAATGATGTCTTCCTATTATTGATCATTTCTTCAACCCAATCTCCATTATGTCTCATGAAAACAATGATCAATCCTTGTGAATCACAAGAAGTTAATTTCCTATATTTCGTATTCCAACAAATAATATTAACATTTCCTTGATGATTATTTAAATCAATGCTTTACGGAGATGGATTAGGACCATCTTGTTTCCTTTGCTCATCTAATTTTAGTAGTTTCAAAAATCCACTACTAGCACCTATTGCTAACCAACCATCATAATGATCCCATGAGCATGTATGAGCAGTAGTTTGAGGTGGAACTGCTATTTTCTTCTGCAAAAATGCAAACATATGACTTCAATTTTAAATATTATGATTTTTTGAAACTTTGTAATCAAAATCTTAAATAAATAGAAAGAAATCAGGCAAAAGAAATCTTTTAACAAGATATTAACTTTACATACAGTAGAGACTCAATAATATCCTTAGTAAAAGTTGGTTAAAAAATAAGAATTAGTACTATTTCTCCGCTTTCTCAGCAAAAATTATCTATATTTTTTATTGTTTCTCAATATGATGTTTCAAAATTCTGTTATTAAATTGAGGAAATTATCTCCTTAAATTCTAAAGAGTAAAATCTCTAATTTTATGGAAGTTTATTAGAAGACTTTCAATGAATTTTTCTTGATCCAAAGTATCTGACATTGAAGCTAAGGTTTTGATATAGAAAATTGGTGATAAGGACATCTTTCAGATTATCTGAAAATATTGAGATAGTATAGTCAGTCACTGATAAGGAATTATTACTAATAAAAAAATATGAATTGATACCATCAACTATCAAGGCATTTTCATAATGAACGTGATCTTTTCATTGGAGTTTTGAATGGATCAAATGGCTGAAAGTCTGGGGTTATAATTCCATTTGACAGTCGATTAAGGTCTTCCATATACTTTTCCCTATGATTGCTGATTTATTATTCAGCAGCTGTTAATAATGCCTATAATTCTATGACTCTAGCCCTGAGGATTTCATTCTGGGTGATTGTTTAACCCAGGGCTTATCTAAGCTGAATGACTTATGTAGATGGGAGTGTATAATTTTTATGATAATAAGTAGTTTGAAGTTTAGGATCAGTTTCTTTAGTCATAATGTTTTGAGTATTTTGTATTTTAGGTTTCATTGATTTGTTGTCAAGTGATAATAAAATAATTTGAGATTTTTGCGGGTTAAATTATTTGAGTCTTATTCAAAGATGCCCTTTCTAGTAAAAAAAAATAACTCATCAGAAGATAAATGAAATGATATTTTATGATATTTCATGTGATAAACTATTTTAAACACTATATATTACATTTTAACCATGATCAATAAAATCTCAAAAAAATAATTAAGGGTACAACATCCCCTAACTATGTACATGCTCGCTAAGCTCAAAACTTAATCAACAAGAACAGTAAGACAATCTCAACAACTAAAAGTCTCAAGTCAGCTTAAAAACACTAAAAAAAGCACTGCAATATGTATAACCATCCATATCTAGTCAATAAACTACCTTTAAATGAACCTAAGAATAATTCACATAAAAGAATTATGAGTAGTCTTCCAGAAGGCAATATCCTCAATTAAGTTACTCTTCAAGATAAAATATCTAAATGGATATAACTATTTTCTGAGCCTTATCAAATGATTAGTACAAAGAAGAAACTCAAAAGAGATCCAACAAGTGCATTCTAATTGATATAATTGATTCAGGATAGTTTTAAAGAGTTTACTAAAACTAATGAACAGAATCAACAAAATAGATCTAATATTACAAACATGGAGAAGATGATCATTACTCTAGTGAGGCAGTTTCAATAAATAATTGCTAATATAATCATTATCCTATCAGAAGAGCATTAAAGAAAGATATGTCATTTTGAAGAAGCAATAATGAAAATAGGAAAGTAATATGATGAACTAAAGGTCGAATTACAACACACCATGAAGAATAACCTACATTTAACCTAAAAAATTAATAAAATCAAGGAAGAGTATAGACAAGCCAGGGTAAAGGGAGTTTTTATGAGTCATATCATTGCAGAAATGCAAAAAAATCAAATAGACATTGAAAATTGGACACTTCATAGTCATAGTTATCTTAATTATGTTCTTAAGTAAAAGGAAAATGAAACATAAAAGTTCCATTATTATTAACAAGCTCCTAAAAATTAAAACTATTAGAAACTATAGCCTCCATTATAGGGAGAATAAAAGTGAAGAATTAAGTGAAAGCATTTAATTTTTGATTGTATATAGTATTAACTTGTTTTTGTAGATATATTATTAGAATTTTTAATATTTTTTGAATAGCATCAGAGCTTTGGACCAGATCCATCAACATTTGCAGAAATCTTACCAAGGGAACCTTTAAACTTGGTTTCATAATTTTTCATGAAATCCATAGCTAAGGAAGATAATGTTTCATCATATTCTACTTTAGAACTCCAATTTTTTTCAGGATAGAGCAAATTAGGTTCAATTCCAGGGCAATTTTCTGGCACTTCCAGATTAAAACATTTAAATTGATAGGTTGGCACATTATCTAAGGAACCATCATGAATAGCATCCACTATATTTATTGAACTCTCAAAAGGAATTCTTTTTCCTGAACCATATCGACCACCAATCCATCTAAAATCATTAATATAGCATACCCTGTATTAACCAACCAAATTTTTGGTGAACAAGCTACCATCTTATCATAAAGCATCCTTGCATATGTTGTAGGGTGTAAAGGTAAGAAATTTTCTCCATAACAAGAAGAAAATAATGTTTTACCAATTTTTTATCCAACTTCAGAATCTCCAAATTCTCCAGTATAACCGGATAAGAAATGATAAATTGCTTGTTATTTGGTCAGCTTAGCAACTGGAGGTAATACTCCCTTAGTATCATTGGTTAACAATATGATATTATTAGGATGATTACCTACTGCTGGAATATGAGCATTCTTTAAATAATTCAAGGGAAATGCAGTTCTAGAATTATTGGTAAGACTATTATCATTAAAATTAATATCTCTTGAGTTTGAGTAGAAACTAACATTTTAACAAATGGATCCAAATTTAATAGCATTATAAATTTATGGTTCAACTTTTTCCTGTAAGTTTAAGATTTTAGCATAACAACCACCATCAATATTAAAAATTCCTTTAGTAGTCCAACAAACCTCATCATCAATCAATAACTTCCTTTTTTTGGCTCTAACAGCTAATGCTGTCTTTCCTGAACCTGATAATCCACACATTAAGGTTGTTTGAGAATCTTCTCCAATAGTGGCTGCACCATGTAAAGTTAAGAGTCCTTTTCGAGGGTAGTAATATTGTAAAGTTTTAAAGATAGCCTTTTTCATTTATCCAGCATATTGTGTACCTAAAATAGCTATTTTCCTTTGTGCTAAATTCAAAGCTGTGACTGAATTAGTGTTGATTCCTGGGATATTCTTAGAGCACATCAATTCTCCAGAATTAAAGATATTAATATCTACTCCTCTGGTAAAATCTTCTTCAAGTTCTTTTTCAGTAGGCTTAGCCAAAATATTCCTCATAAAAAGAGCATGATAAGTTCTAGTACAATAAGTTCTAACTTTGATTCTATCAGTAGTATCCCATCCAGCATAGCCATCAACTACTAAAACTCTTCCTTTATGGTTTATAAAATCTACTGCAAGTTTCTCAAGGATATCATATGAAGAAGGACTTATAGGAATATTACTTTTACTAGTCCAATCCACAGTTTTCTAAGTCTCTAGATCCTTGACTATTCTGGTATTTTGAGGTTATCTTGATGTTTTAGATCCAGAATAAGCACATAATGCTCCACTACTACTAGCATATGATGGTCTTGTAAATGGATCAGAAGGTGGTTCCAATAGAAAAGCTATTTCATACATCTCAGCTACTCTGTTCTAAAAATAAAGATTACGTTGGATTAAAAAGTAGATTCCTAGTGCTAGCTATCCCAGTTCTATTGATTTCCCTGGCATGCTGTTGCAAAGAGAAGAATTTAGATATGATTTGGGTTCTTAACATGTAAAAAAAATAGATATAGTATCTTTAAATTAAGCTACACATAGTGTCTTATAATATTTGGTTAGAACTATGTTGAGAATAAATGAAGAAAATGCAAAAGTAGAATATTTTTTATATATCATATATGATCAAGTCATTTATCATAAGTTTAGATTGGGTCTTATATAATGAAGACATCTTACTTCTTGGAATCTGATTTCATATAGTTATATAGTATATTACATCCTTGATCATTACATTACAAAGTCATACATATATCAGACTGATAGAAGACTATCAGGTTGTTTACTATATTCTAATTTGGCTCTTTTAAGCTCACTATTGAAGAAACAATAGGCTAATGATCCTATTATCACAAAGACACCCACAAATACTACAGTTTAAATTGATCGATTTTGAGTAGGTTCATTCAAATTAAATCCTTGTTGACTAATAACAATCTATATATTTTCAATAATTTACAAATATGACTCCAATAATTTGTCCAACTGATAAAAGTGCTCCAGTAATTTGAGCTTATCCAATAGGAAACATTATCTAACACCCATAATCATATGATAAAGGTAATATAGGAATTTGTGCCATACCAATTAAACTAAAAAGAATATAGAAAATCCAAGTCATATCTGAAAAAAATCTTAAAGCAATAACAAAGAAAGTAGTCACTAAAATTGAAATCAAACTACAAATAATGAACATAATATGATAGTTTAGAGTTTTTTCAATGTAAATACCAATCGCAGTAGCACTTAATATCCCAATTATCATCATAATAGCTCCAAAGTAGGATACTTAATCACTAGAAAAACCAAAAGGGTCCATAATTTGTTGTAATAAGGATCCATATATATTAAAAGAGCCATTAATTACGCCAAAAGCAAAGGTTAGGGCTATGAATTTAGGTGATTTTAATAGGATTTTAAGAGATTATTTAAATTTAACAGTTTCAACAGATGAACTCACACTTGCTGGTGTAGGTGGACTTTCTCTAAAAAAAAATACTACTAAGAAAGCAACTCCTGCACTAAATGCAAAATAGAATATTAATAAGGAACGAAAACCATCAATAATTAATTCAGAGCTTTTATTGGAATCTGGTACAAATAAAGATGGTACAACAAATCCAACTGCTGTTCCAACAATATTAACAACAACTAAAATAGCTAGAGCAACACCTCTCTATATTTGAGCTGATTATTTACTTTCTTAGGCGCAAACCATCTTACAGCAATCTTATTAGGAGCATTTAGAATAATAGGTTGACCTAAAGCACAGAGTATCTGCCCAATAATTACAAATGCAAAACTAAAATCAACTAAGCATTTAATTCCACATCCAACAGCAGTAGCAACTGCACCAATAATAATTCCTTTCTTAATACCCAGATCATCAAGTACCCAATTAGAAGGAAAATTAACAAATACATAGAAAATCATATAGGACATAGGAATAATTGATACTACAGGTGAGGAAATATTATAAGCAGTTGATATTTGGATAGTAATAGGTGAAACTATTACCCAACACATCCCATTAATAAAAGATATCAGACTATATAGCACTCCAATGATGAATCTATAGGAATATTCTTTATAATTAGGTTATGGAGGCTCCATAGGTGGATTTAAAGGTAGGAGATTTTATATTATTAATGTCACTATTAATCATAGATATTAATGAAGGAAATAATTAAAAAATAGAATCAACTTGTTAGAATAATAAAACTATATTAGCATACATTAAATAGGATTAATAGTTGTACCCAAGGAACTAAGCCTATTAAAGTCAATCCAATTCTTACCTTATCATCTATCCCAAACTAGTATATCTCATAGGATAAGTGTTCATCAGATTTTAATTATAAATTTGATAGATTAGATTTTAAGATTTAATAAAATTTGAGATTTTTTGAAATCTATATGTAGTAATCGAACTCTGAGGCCATTCAGGAACCATTAGTTGAGAAAAAACCAACAGTTAAGGTTGTAAAACCAGTTTCTATGTTATCTCTATTCAAATTTGGTACTGGACTTGATCGTGTTTTGATGATTATTGGATCAATAACTGCATTGGGAGCTGGTGCTATGTTTCCCTTATTTCTCATATTTTTTGGTCAATTTACCCAAGTTTTCATTGATTCTAAGAGAGATCAGGCTTAAACTGCAGCATTACAAGTTTCTATTAAATTCTTTATGATTGGTACAGCTACATGGATCTTAAGTAAGATAATATCATATTTATAGATTTTTTATCACTATATTGTTGGAACCTATCAGGAGCAAGACAAGTACTTCAATACAAGAAAAGATATTATGAAGCTTTATTAGAACAGGAGGTTGCTTGGTATGATTCTATTGATTCTAATCAATTAGCTACTCAAATTACAGCTAATATTACTGCTATTGAGAATGCTATTGGGGAAAAAATGTGTATGATATTAAGTAGTAGTGTTACTAGCTGTTTTGGATTTATTTATGCTTTTTTTAATTGTTGGCAGCTAAGTCTGGTATTAACAGGAGTACTACCACTTTTGATATTAGCAGGACTAGCTATGATGAAATCAATGATGCTTATTGCTACCAAAAATAAAATTGGATATGAATAAGCAGGAGGAATAGCAGAACAAGCTATCTTAGGAATTAAAACAGTCAAAAGTTTAGTAGGGGAAAATTTTTAGCATAGTAAATTTGCTAATGCATTAGGAACTGCATATAAAAAGGCAATAAAATATAATATTTTTGTAGCTATCTCTATAGGAATGATTATATTAGTGTTTTTAGGAGCATATGCATTAGGATTTTGGTATGGAAAAAATCTAATATTGGGTGATCCTGAACATATAAACTCTGCTAGTGTAATAGCTACATTTTTTTGTTTTATTATTGGAGGTTCATCAGTAGGACAAATTTCACCACTAGCTAAAAATGTAGCTGAAGCTAGAGTAGCAGCAGCTCAAATATTTGAAGTAATGGAAAGATAAAAGACCTTAAAATAACCTATTGATGGATAAAAATCAATGAAATAAATTCTATTACATTAAATAATTTATCCTTTAAGTATCCTAAACTCAAAGAAGAAGAAGAAAATGAGGGAGATATCAAGGAAGTTCTTAAAAAAGTAAAAATGAATATTGAAATGAACAAGGTAACAGCTTTAGTAGGTGAATCTGGGAGTGGAAAAAGTACTATAGTTCAACTACTCATGAGATACTATGATCCTAATGAAGGAGAAATTCTTATCAATGAAACTAACTTAAGGTAAGTGGATATTGAACATTATCGAAAGAAGGTAGGCTTTGTTGGCCAGGAACCAGTCTTGTTTTCAATGACAATTGAGGATAATATCAAATTAGCCAATCCTGATATATCTATAGAGGAATTTAATGATGTTCTCAAAAAAGCTAATGCTTTTAATTTTGTTTAAAAAATGAAGGATCAAGAGAAAACTTATGTTGGAAGTGCTGGAGCACAATTATCAGGTGGTCAAAAACAAAGAATTGCTATAGCTAGAGCTATCTCCAGGCATCCTAATATTTTGATTCTAGATGAAGCAACATCTGCTTTAGATCGTAAAAATGAGAAAGAAATCCAAGAAACTTTAAAAAATCTTTCAAAAGGAAATATTACATCTATTGTTATAGCTCATCGTCTATCAACAATTAAGAATGCTGATAAAATTATTGTAATGGGTCAAGGATCAATTATTGAAGAAGGAACTCATGAGGAATTAATTGCTAAAGAAGGAGCATATTATGAGTTAATTAAGACACAAATGTCAGCAGAAAATCAAGAAAAATCATTAATCTAAGAAAAATAAGAAGCAATTTTAGATGAAATACAAGATGAACAATAGCTTTAATAGATAGGAATGCTTGAAATGAAGAAAAAGTAATCTGAAGAAAAAAAAGATGAAATCAAACATCCAAAAGAAAAACTTGATGCAGTCTTTACCAAGTTGTTTAAGTATAGTTTAGATACTTGGTGGCTCTATATCATTGGTTGTTTGTGTGCACTTTTAAGGGGATCTATTTTCCCTTTCTTTAATGTAGCCCTAGGTAATGTGTTAGCTCTATTAGCTGAAGCTTAAATCCCTTAGAAGGCTTAATAGATCAATATTTATTGCCTATTTTTCCTTTTGGTTGCTGTAGTTGGTGGATTAGCAACATTTGGTTATTTATTCCCATTTGCAGTCATTGGAGAGAAATTAGTGTTTAAACTAAGAAAAATGGTTTTTATTAAATTATTAAAGTTACCAGTTAGTTATTATGATTATCCTGAGCATACTCCAGGTGCTATTACAACTAAATTATCTCAAGATGCCTTTCAGATTCACAATATGACAACTGGAGTCATTGGTGTTATATTTTTAAACTTTGCTACTGTCGCAACTTCTTTAGTATTTGCATTTTATTACTCATGGCTCTTGACTCTAATTGTTATTGGAACTTCTCCCTTATTAATTATTTCTAACGCTATCTAAATGGCCTTTATTAAACGTATTATTTCTCAAGCCCAGGAGCAGGAAAAAATGACTGGAAGTATGTTGAGTGATTCAGTTGTTAACATTAGAACAGTTAAATCATTTGGAAATAATGGTTAATTTAATAAAAGATTTTGCTAGAAGCTCCAAAAAATATTCTAATTAACATCTAAAAAATATTTGACTACTGCTATTCTTCAAGGAATGTCAAGATCTATGGTAATTTTTGTTGAAGGGATAATGTTCTACATTGCTGCTGTTCTCTACCAAAATGATCTAATTCATGATTCTAAGGCAGTTTATATTGCTATCTTTGCAATCATCTTTGCTGCTGGTGGAATAGGTAGTAATAGTGCTTATATGCCTGATATGGCTAAAGCTAAAGTAGCAGGTGCCAATATATTTGAAATTCTATAATCTAAGGATGAATAAGAATTAGCTGATGAACAAGGTGGAAAGGATAAAGTACCAATTGAAGGCAATATTGAATTTAATAATGTTGTTTTTAAATATCCCCAAAGAGATGCTCTGGTACTTGAAAATTTTAATTTAAAAATTTAAAAAGGGTCTAAGATAGGTTTAGTAGGATATTCAGGTAGTGGAAAATCAACAGTTATGCAACTATTAATGAGATTCTATCAGATTGAAAGTGGTACTATCAAGGTTGATGGGAGGAATATAGAGGAATATGATCTCTATCACTTCAGAAAACAATTGGGTTTTGTCAGTCAAGAACCTCTACTATTTCAAGGTAGTGTCAAAAGTAATATTGAATACTAAACATCTCGTCCTCAAAATGAAATTGAAGAATCTACTTAGATTACCCATGCTAAGCAATTTATTGACTAATGGGAAGAAGGTACTAACTGTTTTAATATAGGTTTTAATAAGGAAGTAGGTCAGAAGGGATCACAAGTGTCTGGAGGTCAAAAACAAAGAATAGCCTTAAGTAGGGCCATAATTAGGAAGCCTAAAATTCTTTTGATGGATGAATCAACTAGTGCTTTAGATGCTGATTCTGAGCAGGTAGTATTTGAGAATCTTAAGCCAATTTTGAAGAAGATGACATGTATATCAATTGCTCATCGTATTTCTACCATTGAAGATGCTGATAAGATAATTATGATGAGGAATGGCAAGATAATCGAAGAAGCAACCTTTTAGGAATTGATGAAGGAGCAAGAGAACTTTTATAGATTAGCTAAAGGTGTTTGAATAATTCTAATTAGTGATTAACAATAAAGTTTTATAATCCAAGGAGTAAACTATGGATAATTTTTTTATTTAACTAGAAAGACTTTCAACAATTTTATAAATTATTTTTATTTGAAAATGACTCTTAAATATTCTTTGATTTTAGTAGTATCTTTAGTATCCAAAAAATATAATTATTTTTAAGTATGTCAAAATAAAGCTAAGTACCACAACCCTTACAAGGTGATATACCTCATAAAAATTCATAAACAAATAACATTAATCTTTAAAAGTCAAAAAAATAACATTCTCATACCTAATAAATTTTGGAGAAAAGTCAATAAGTATTACGACAACAATTACAGAATACCAAAGAATAAAATTAGAACTACAAAAATTAGATCTCTAAACTTAGAGTTAGCAAAAAGTTCCTGGAAGAGAAGACTTAGCTATTTTTTGCTGAGAAAATCTAAAAAAGTTTTGAGGATCTTACAAAAACAGAACTAAATTCATTTAAATAGTACTTATCAAGACAGTTTATAGTATTAGAACAAAAAATTGAAAAGGGGACTTCAAACAGTACAGAGAAAAACTCTTGTAAGGTTTGTTTACAAAATGCTATGGATTACCATAAAAACATGGATAATCTAATGGGATTTCATATAAATATCATGGAGGAAAAAATCAAAGATATTGTTAAACAAAAGAGTGCTAATGAATAGTTGAAAAATTAAATTCAGAAATTGAAAAGTAATGGAAGGCAAATGATGGAAATGGGAAATGGATAAAAAACACGAGTTTAAATGATTGACAAACAAAAATCTTAATAGTTTCTCCAGTTAAAGAAAAAACTTTAAGGTAAAGAATAGGAAGTCAAGAAATTACAAATCTAAGTTGATCAACTTAATGAAAAACTATAAAAACAGGGGAAAAAATCGATTGAACCTCTTTATAATAAAATTACAAGAACAACAGAACTTCCAAAAAGTATCAATGAAAAAACAAATCTTAAATTAATGGAAGAAAAGTAAAATTTAAAAAAGAGCTGTAAAGAATATCAAGAAAAGTTTCAATAAGCATCTTTTTAGCTAGAAAAGCAAAAAAAAGACTATTAGAAAAAAATAAAATAGTTATAATAAGAAAAGTAATCAGTGACTAAGTAAGCTATCAAAGCAAAACTAGCCATAGAAAAGCTAGAATACCAAAAGAAGAAGGAAGAAGAGAAGAATTCAATGGAATAACTGAAAAAATTGTTGGAAAAATAAAAATAATCTACTAAAGAACTTAACATTACAGTTAGTGACCTACTACAAATCAATGATGCATTAAGGAAGGATATTGAAAAGATATTGAAGGAGATTAATTCTCAACTAATAACTTATGTTCCTGGTTTAAATATTAACCAAGATAATTTTGCAATGGAACTAGGTAACTCTATAGGTATATTGACAAGTTCCTGCCCTAAACAATTATGTTCTGAATCAGAGGTTCTTGAAACAATTACAGAACCAGATCAAATTAATTTTTTACTGAAAAACTTAGAATAATGTAGAGATAAACAATTCAAAAGATGTAAACTCTTATATCGACTTGATACAAATCATAATACAAGTTTTTATACTTATATTGCTAATAAGACAGATATTCTTTTACTAATTCACCTAGAAACTAATCGGGTAATTGGAGGGTATACTCATCATCCAGTTAATAAGATATTATCTGTAGAAGAACTCCCAGGAATAGGATTTATTTTCTCTGTTAGCAAAAAAATCATCTTAAAAGCAACTCAAGTAAACACTACCAATGCTAAGATTATTACTCCAGATGCAGATGCACAAAGCCTCATTTTTGGGAACTCTGAACTGAAGATTAAGAGTCAACAGGAAAGGGTATTCAGCAATATTGGAATAGTTAATGCACATTATAATTCTAAACAAAAGAATGTTGATGTTGATGATTTCCTAGGGGGAGGTAAGGGAGTCAAGGAAATGAAAATCAAGACATATGAATTATATCAACTGTTCTTCAGTTAATGATTCAGTAAAGTCAAAATTAAATTATTAATACATACATAGAATCAAGGTTGTGCCACACAACCACTTTAAATTATTAATATTGATGATTAACTTATATATGGATTGGTTTAGGGATAAAAGAGAAGATCAACCAAGTAAGATAGTCATTATGAAATTCGAAGGACAAACTCAATATTCTCTTCTTCTTGGGTTGACTTAATTGCTATTAATGATTATGGCTCATTACTAGAAAGCCTTTCTGAATCAGAATTACTCATTTCAAAGGAAAAACCCTCAAGGGTATTACCATCGGACAAACTATCACATGAATCAACTTATTCTTTGGTAAATTCATTATTAAAATTAGACGTGTCCTCTTCACCTTCAATTTTAGGCATAAAAGGAACCTTAATTTCTTTAGAGAGTAGTTTATCCCAATTAATGTGTGCGAACCAGGGATGAAGTTTAATATCTTCAATTTTTGCCTATCTTTCATTGGGATCCTTGGTAAGAAGGGCTGATAAGAGGTTCTTTAGATTTTTACTCCAATTTTGGGGATAAACGGGCTCAGTAAACTTAATTTTATCAGCTATTTGTGTTCTGTTTTTGGAAAAAAATGGTGGCATTCCATTAACCATTTCATAAATAATACATCCTAGACACCACCAATCTACTGCTTTCCCATAACCTTATTTATTAAGGATTTCCGGCGCAATATATTCCCTAGTTCCACAAATAGAAAACATCTTTGCCTTATCTCCTTGAGTACAAAACCTAGCTAAACCAAAATCTGTTAATTTAATATACCCATCTGTGTCAATAAGGATATTTTCAGGTTTAAGACTTTAATAAAAGAATTATTTACTCTCTATAGACTATTTATCTTTGATGAAGGTATTCTAAAGCTACTACAATTTGAGCAGCATAAAATCGAGCTCTATACTTATTAATATTTTTTACTGATCTTCAATAAGTTTCTTCTTTTTACACAACAAATTGAATAGTTATCCTCCAGGACAGTACTCTAACACCAAAAAAAGTTTCTTTTCATCTTGAAAGGAATGAACTAAATCCACTAGAAATGGATGTTTAGTTTCTACTAGGACTTCTTTTTCATTAAGTACCCTATGTTCATGGTTTCTCTTCTAAATATAATTTTTCTTCATTAATTTCAATGCATAGAGTTTATGGTTGGTCTTCTTACGTACTAGGATCACCTTAGCATATGTCCCCTTACCAATGACTTCAATCAGTTAATATTGATCCAATGGAGTCTAGTCTTCCATAGATAGTATTCAACAATGAAATATATAATATTAGTCCCTTGGTAATATTAAAATAAATAATTAGAACTAACATCATAACATAAAGAGCTTAGATATAGATGGTGAAAACAATAATATTTCTCTTTATTTGATGTAAGTCAAAGTAGATCATTAAGATTAATCAATTTCATGAATTTCAAACAACTATTTAACCTAGATTATGTTCTAAAGTTGATAAACTGTTTTGATTTCACTTTTATTCAATTTTATTAAAATAAAGAATTCAAATAATTTTAAGTTTAAAATAAAAATCAATTACAGCAGCTATGACAGTTACAATACTCTCCACATTTCACACCAGCTACATAACACTAACAATACTTTTTTACACATTGACTCTTCTTACAGTTACATTTGATGTCTTTTGAATTTTTTTTATCTTTTCTTGGCTTAATAAAGTTTGTATTGGATGTATTCTTGCAACCATTACATCTACATTTAGGTCCACAAGCTTCTCCAATCCTATAACAGAAGCAATATTCCTTACAACACTCTGACTTAGAGCATTTACATGATGTAGTTTTTAAATCCATTTGATGTTCTATTTCAGCTGATGTTGGGGGATGAGTGGCTAGTAGTTTTTAACTTTTTTTCACTGAGGAAGGTACCATTTGTTGTTGATAAGGATTGAATACCATGTTTTGACCATAGTAAGGATAAGGGTA
>CASCJZ010000472.1:0-38878 GCA_949152475.1 Terebella lapidaria
CACTGATAAAAAATTAATAATCCTATATATATTATCAGTGACCACTTTGCATTGCACTATCATAGAAAAGGATTCTTTTTGACCCTGAGGGAATACTATTTTTCCTTGCTTCCCAGCCGTGAAACGATTTTACTATAAACGGTAGTTGTGGCTGCTTGAAACTCACAAGGGATGGATTCCGTTTGGACTTTTTCATAATAATTTTGAGAGAGTTAGATGAGATTCTTCTCTGCTGGATTAAGGATTTAACAACTTCCCATTCTGCCTGATTGTGCTGTTCTATCTCGGCATTCATATTTTCATCTCCAATTTTGCCTTTATTATGCTTATTCAATGAAGTAGTTTGTTCTCTGTTTCGAATTTGGTTTCCTAAATGCATTACGGATGAATTTTTTTTATGATTGGTTCTTTTCTGGCCTTTAATGTTTACTTAATATTCCTCCACAATTGCTTTTTTAGGCATGATCAACGGTAATTTTTCTCTTTTGCAATTTTAGTCAGAAAACATTTTAGCTCTAGGTTTTGGGTTGATGGTGTGCCTAGTACCATCATACTGATTGAGCCATCGGTAGTGTGTTTCCTGATTACTTATTTCATTGAGAATTGTCAAGGCTTCCTGCTCTTTGTATGATCTCTCATGCTCTTTGCATTGCTGTAAAAAGAATTTTATCATTATTTTTTATGACTGTTATTCTTAAATTAGAGAAAGGCAATATCATCAATAGAGGTTTAATTTACCATCAAGCGTTTCTTTTGGATCTCAATTGGGTGTAGTTACTGGAATTAATATGTTTAAGGTGTTTGTGTTTGGATTTTGGCTTATAAGTTCTGGCAGACTTCTGATTCATGTGCACTTCTAATGCCTTAATTTTTTGTTTGTATTTTTCTTTCACCTTCTGGATTTCGCCTTCCATTTATTGAAACAATTTTTGTACTTAGCTTCCCCCATTAATAACAATTTGCCTTTTCTTCTCAGCTAGTTCCCTTTTCTAATGGTCCAGGTATTGATCAAGAGTTTGTTCTGTAGTTGCTAGCATTTATTCCCAAAAGGTAGGAGCCTCCACTCTATTGATAACCACTGTACCAGTATTACTCTTGAATTCTGGATCTGGCTCCCCTGTAATCCACTTCAACTTAAGCAGCTAACTGGTATTCAACCTTTTAGTTTATTCTCTTTCCAAGCATTTACTCACAAACTCATTAAATTACTTGGACCAATTGGAGGGATAATTCAATCCTGTTGGTGGGTGTGATTGAATTGAAAATATGGCACGATACGGATGCTGATGATAATAAGGTGGTTTCCCTTCTGCCAGTTCTATTGCAGTAATACCGAGTGACCATATATCAGTTTTGAAGCTATATTGTGAATGAAGAAGTACTTATGGACTCATCCAATAAGGACTTCCTGTTACTGTATTCCGTCCAAGCATAGTCTCCTCAACAATGGCAGCTATGCCGAAATCTCCAATTTTGATGGTGCCATCTGCTGTGAGTAGGAGATTGCTCCCTTTAATGTCCCTATGAATGATATTTTTCTCGTGTAGATAGTGCAAAGCCTTTAAAGTAGTCCTCATAATGATTTGTAGTTCTAGCTATGAATAAGGATGATTTCTCTTCAGCATGACATCTGATAGCGATCCCTCCGCACATTATTACAGCAGTATCCATATTAAGCCAGCTATGATTCTGACACCATAGCACTGAAGAACATTCTAGTGTTCACTTCCCATCATTATTTGTATTTACTGCTATATTTGTTTGAGGTTGCTCATTTGTGTTTCTGTTTTGATAATTTTGATGGCAAGGTTTTGCTGAGTAGATATTTTCATTCCCCTAAAGATTTCTGCACAAGATCCTTCCCCAATCTTCTCCAGCAACCGGAACTAGGACGTCATTTGATTAAGTTATTCTATCTCCAACATCTTTTATGATTAAATGCTGATGTTAGACCATTATAATAATTTTTTTTTTCATAATTTTTCTTTAGAGATCATGTGTGAGAAATCAAAAAATACTCCTCAGTTCCTATCTGTCCCAAGGATTTATGATAAGAACTTCATCTATATGTATTTTTTTAATTTCAAGGAATGCACCTAGCTCAGCCTCATCCTCCCTTCTTGGCACATAAGTCAACGCCAATATCCTTAAAAGTATTCGAGTTAGCTCCGAATTTCAGCTGATTAGACTTACTCTAATCTACCTTCATGTGTTTTCTTTCCATTTTATCAGCTTATAACTGCTTTTTGAGCCTATTAGCTTCCTTTTATTTTTTGGCTTGATCTTTTTGTTGCATTCTGTGCTCATTCACCAGGACCAGCTCTTTCTAATAGGCTGCTTGTGAAGTACCTTTGGCAACAGCCAATCTTTTGCGATAATCAATGGCTGGTGCTCCTTCTAAATAGTTACCAACTTGCTAGTCCTTTAAGGTATAAATTTCTCCATTCTCAAGCTCATAGCCCAGTTGTTGCAATAATTTGTGAATGCCTTTAAGGTTCATGAGTTTGCTTTTGATGGTGTTGTTGGTGGTCTTGATCATTCTAAATTTATTTTCAAAAGGATTCGAGATAATACTATGATTAATAGATTGTTACTTGTTTTTGAGTTTGATCAGGATGTCTAGAGCCTCTGTGAACTCACTTAACTTGTTCTCGTCTTCCATTTCAGCTAGCACTCTGTCAACTTCATCTTAATTGGATTACATCAGTAAAAATATAATTATAGTTACTATGGACTACTTTTAAATTAGGAATTTCAAGAAAAAATGTATATAAATATCAATCAGCTATATTATTTTCTGTCAGGAGTCATATTAATTCGCCAGTGATTTATTTTTTAGAGTGATTCATGAAAAAGGGCTACTATGACATCAATGAACATTACTCAGTAGAAACCAATCAGTCTCTAGGAGAAGGAGCCTTTGGAAAAGTTTTCAAAGGATACTCTCAAATCGAAAACAAAATCATTGCAATCAAGTTTATTGACAAATAAAACCTGAAAAAATTTGACTTTCACAGGGAAATAGAAGTGATGTAAGCACTGGCAACATCTAAAATTAGACATCCCAACATCATGGACTACTATGGCTATGTTGAAAAATAAGAGGGTAACTATGTGATGGTGGAGTTCTGTCGGGAGGGGTCCCTAAAGGATCTTATTCACAAAAACGAAAAGTAAGGCCAAGTAATAAGTGAACTAAAGGTGATAAAATTGTTTAAGGAACTCATCAATGCTATGAATTACATGAATTAAAAAAGTAAGCATATCTTCATGTTTAGACTTTGTTCATAGAGACTTGAAGCCTGACAATCTACTTCTGAACGAAACTTAGGAATTAAAAATAGCTGACTTTGGGCTGGCTAGAGATGTAGATGCACGCATGACCAAACAAGCATGTACACCTCTTTATGCTGCTCCATAGGTTCTTAAGGGATAACCCTATGATGAGAAATGTGATGTTTGGAGTGCTGGGATCATTCTCTATGAAATGCTGACTGGAAAAGAACTTTTCAAGAACCTGAAAACTCCAACTCAGATAGTGAATAAGATGGACAAAGTTTTTGGAAGTAATGTTTAAATGAGATATTCACCGAAATTGCATCCATTGTGGGAAGTACTAACTAACACCATGCTAGTATACAGTCCTTTCAAGAGAACGAGTTTCAAATAGTTATGTGAGAAATTTTAGGCTCTTGAGGGGAAAATGCAAAAGTAAATCATGGACAAATATGGAGATCAAAATTAGAGTACTACGGACTTTGATGATGGCTTAAAATTGACCAAATCCATCAGTCCCTACGTATCTGGAGGCTTCAAGGCACTCAATATTATGGAAAAATTCAAGGAGGAGAGATCCTTTACTAACATCAATAATCTGAGGAAGTACTTAGCATTTTATCGGCAAAAATCCGAAATAATGATTAGATTAATCAAGGAATTCACAAATAACCCCACTTATGTCTTCCTTAAAAATGTCTACAAGTACCTACTCATGTTCTGCTCAGTAGCTGCCTACATTTGTAAAATCAATGTTCATCTCAGCCAACTTAAAAAGAAAAAAATCTCCACCCCAGATGGTCCACTCTCAATGAACGATTTTACAGAGGAGCATGCAATTGGAGTCGAAAAACTGTTCGAAGACTTTATTGAAAAACACCAAATGACCATTGTAAAGTTTCAAGCAGTCTTAGAAAAGCAAATTAATATAAAAATTCTTGATACTTATATGAAAAGGCCTGAAGAGGAGGCCATCATCATTAAATGTTCTGAGAGTATGGGAAATTTGGTTCATCTCATAAAGAGAAGCAATAATAAGGATTTTGACTCCGAGGAATAATATATGGACATCTATCGAAAGCTGATGGATCACCCTGAAGTCTATATTAGTGGCAATAATCTAGAGGCACTTTCGGAAGTCAATCTGAAAACCTATGCCTATATCCGCATTATAGGGAATTTGAATGACATCTTTTTAAATGGAGCTTACAAGCAGGCTGACTATGTCAGGTACCGAAAACAGGATATAGAAAATAGGGATAAGGCCAACTTAATAACTTTTATCAAGTCTAAGAATGAAATCTAGTGAATGGACCAGAAAAATTGATCTTAACCAATTAACAATTAGTCATTATTGCTCATATTTATCAACACTGAAGTTATGTCTCCACATAATAAACTGGAAAGAACTTTAACAGTAGGTTTCCTGACAATTTTACTCTCTTAACCTATTTCAACCCACCCTCCTGAATATATCTATTAAAGTCTCTTTCTACTACTATGTTCCCAAAGTCCACAGTTGTCAAGAATTTAATTAATGGCTTTAATCTCTTTGACACTGGATTAGCTTACTTATTGAGTGTCATTAAAAACCCAATCCGACCTTCCGAGTTCAGAGATGCTTTCGCCACATTGAGTGCTTCCACTGGATCAGGCATTAGCATGAAAGAAAAACTGAAGAATATAAAACTAAAGTATTTTTCCAACTCCAACAATCGATAAAAGTCCATGTGATATATCTCCACCTGTGACTAACTCTTAAAAATTTGGCTAGCCTGCCTTATATAATCCTTATGAATGTCTATACCTACTATTTTATTGTATTTTTTCTTCAGGAGGGGAAGAATAGTTTTAAGGGGTGCTCCAGTGCCACAACCTACATCCAGAAATTCCCCTCCATTCTCATCTTTAGGTAAATAAAGTTCTTTTATCATTTAGGTATGGGCTGGAATGGTCAGGAAGCGACTTAAGAAGAAGTCATAGATTAGGACTGAAAGTTTCCACAGCCAAGAAAACATGTAAATCTTTGGAGTAGGACTTTATAATGAAATTTATTATTTCGCATAAATTCATTTTAAATCAACTATTCCTTATTCTGGCAGTCCAAGCTCCAGCCATTTAGACTTGAATTATTGTTTCTATTTCTTTATGGAACTCTTCCATAGCAGAGAAAAGCATTTTTGTTCTTTAGTCGCCTTTAAAAAAGCTGTTGCCTGCTCACCAGTTCCTTTCTTCAAGACCACCTCCAACATTTTCCTCAACATATCAAAATTGGGATTAATTTTAAGTAAATATGTTCCTTCAATGCGATAAATAAACTTCAGAAAAATGTCTTAAGATTTTGAGAGACACTTAATAGCTTTTTCAAGTTCTATACCAGATTTTGGAAGAGGATTGCTTAAATATTCATTTCTTGTGGCTTCCTCTACTGATTCTGCTATTTGATCTACCTTATATTATTGCATAATTTTTTTCATATCTGTGAATTTTTTGACTGCTCTAGGTCGATCATAAGGGCTTTCAGCAGTTCTGTCTTACTTTGAAGATTGTGTTTTTTTGGAGCCTCCAGTAAGGTCAACTTCCTCCCCCCGAATGGTTGTAATCCTATAGATATTCTTTACAGTTTCACTAAACTTTTCTTTTGCTAATTGATTATTCTTGTCAATAATAGTCACTTAACAAAAAATTCCTTTAGCTTGTTGGTAAAGTTCAATGATGCCATCTTCCTTCTATCCCTTAGTTAGTTCAATCAATTCTGCTTCTTCTTTGGCTGCTAGACCCTTTCGATATAATGCTTTCACATTTTTTGGGTCTAAATTAAGGATCATTGTTGTATAATGCCTGGCTTTTTGATAGAGTTAGACAGTCTTTTGATTGATACAGGCAAGGGCAGCATTATTTAAAAGGTTGATATAAAGTGTTCCTATTTAACTTTCAGGATCTAGATATTGCTTGTTCTCCATTTGCTCTATGTCGGAAATGGCTCTGGTAAATAGATTGAGTGCTGTGGAGTAGTTTTCTGGAGAATATTAAAGAGATTACTGCTTTTGAACTATTAATTTCCTTCATTTTTGAATTTAATTAATGCCTGCATGGATAGAATGATATTATAAGTGTTAAGAGTCATAATCAAAGATTGGTAATGACCATTTTTGCTGCATGTATAACAGGTATAGTAACATGGCCAATAAATTATATATTCACAAAATATAAAAGTCATGCAAAGCAGCGTAGAAAATGATTAAAACTAAATCAAAATGGATTGGGAAAACCCTCTTTCAAGTATTCCCAGCATGGATTCTATCTTTCTCAAGTACAAAACATCCACTGTCCCCCTCAATAGCCCCTTCAAAATCTACTAGTAAACCGAAAAAATGGAGTACTCTGAAGATGCAGACAGCAAAAAAAGAGGCTCATACAGGAAATATACAGTTCAGTAAAAACTTGAAGTGGTATAAAGGGTATTCTACTGCCATAATTCAGATCAAAAACGGTCAAGATGTAAAGGCTATCTCAACCACATTCGGAATACCAAGAAGAAACCTACTCAGGTGGAGGAAAAATGGTTGTGAAAGAAAGGAAGGAGGAGGAAGACCGACAGACCTCTTGATGGAAGCTGAACTGGCCGAGAAAATAAGAACCCATGAGCTTGAAGGAGAAAAAAGTATAAGGGCTTATGCAATGGAAATTAGTAAGTCTTCAAATTTTAAGGCCTCAAAAGGATGGTATGCCAAATTTTGTAAGAGACATAAATTTGCAATGAGCAACTAACCCAAAGATGAAATACCTGAAAGTTCCTGAACAATGACAATGTTTTTTCTATTATAACATATTAGGAGATGATGAAATAAGCATTATAAATATGAGATGAAAGATATATTCCGCCAGACAAACAATAATATTTTTGGTGTGAGATGGAGATTTAGCCCAACAGGATCTAATAGCTCAACGAAGAGGATTCTGATCAATAGAATAAAGTGCAGCCGGCACTGCCATATATTTCCAAGCAAACTCAATTAGAAATGTTGAGATACTACATTGATATAGGGCCATAAATCAGTTATATTGCCAGAAGACTCAAAATCAAGTATTGAACTATTTAATATAGGAATGTTATCTACTTGAAGACAGTCTTAATCAAGTTTATTAAGAAAGCAGTTAAAATCTTAGAAAAAGTTCTTTTCCCATTTGATCAAAAAATCGATCATGTGTTCAAGGCAGGAGAAATTGATGATTTTGTGGAAGCCATGCTCTCAAATCGCAAGTACAATATCTTTGCCCAACAGAAACGTATTCAATGTTCCAGCTATAGATTTTCTTCGGCAATCTTTCTATGAAATCTTGCTTGCAAAAGATGAGGTCAAGGACAAACTACCCTTCAGCAAATTACAAAAAATCCACTAAACATTGAAATAGTTTAAAAATTTGGACGAAGTTAAAGAAAAGTCTAAAATCATCCCTTGTAAAAAAACTAGCAATAAAATCACTAATCGCTTGATAAGTTTATTCAAAAAATTTGGGAATGACTTTCATAAGATCTGTGAGAAACTCTCTCAAGAGTTCGGCTACGAAGAAAACTCATACCCAGTTTCATTGACCAGAAAAAAGCTAATTTTGGTGGGAGTACAGGCACTGAAGGTGTTTAAATAATTAGTCAAAGAAAGAAATTTGTAGGAAATTGAATGGAAAAATGAGAAGAAAGTCATTTCAGAAAGAATAATCATGTGTAATAACTACAATATAGAAGAAAAGCGGAGAAAACTTATCCAACTTTATCGGGAATATCCGAGGAAGTATGTTAATGAGGATTTAGAGGAGATTAGACAGCTGATCAATGAGTTTAATACTCCTGATGGCAAAAAAGTGGAAAGATTAGGGGAGTTTGGTAAGAACAAGAGAATGCACAAAGAAACAGCAAAAGCATAAAGCAAGCCTCCTCCTATGACTCCACAAGAAAAAAGGAGATAGTTAGTAAAGCTAGAGCAGGCTATTTTTAAACGGGAATAGTTCCATTGATTTCCCTACAACTAAATTATTTCATCAACTCCATAATTTAATGATGACTTAGTCAATTCTAATATCATAAATTAAATAAATGTAAAGCCTATCTCAACAGCAACCGGACACGATGAAGGCATAATACCAGGAATATAATGATTGCCCCAATGTAAAGAACATCGGAGGCCACTTGGCTGGTCTGAAATCTTGCCCTTTCTGTGCTGAAATTTATAGGAGATATCGTGCCCTGGAGGAAAACAAGGAAACTGAGAATCAGAAAGAGTCAACCACAACCCAAGAATAAATTCTTGCAAAAGAAGTAAAGCCAATGGATACTGGTTATAAAGCATCAGAGTTTGATGAGTGCTATAACCCTGAATGTGCCAGAGCTGGATTTTGTATGTGCACATGATTTAACTTCATCAATGACTTAATCATTCCTGATAGAGGACCTAGCAAACAATTTATAAATGACATATCAAACATAAACCAATCAATGTTTACTTCTTTTCATGAGTTAAATTTTCTTGGGTAGAGTAACTGGTTGAATAGTTGTTCCAGCCTTGGCTACTATTCTGGGTCTGATATTGTCTTCAAATTGCTTGATAGTGTTCCATTCTGGGCCAACAGATTCATTCTGCAAATAGTCAAATTGTTCTGTTGACTTAAATTCATGTGGAAGTTTTCGAACCATGTATTGAGAAAGCTATAAATACAATAATAAATACATTTTTGTTCCGAGATTCATTGATGACCACATTGTTCGTTTCACCATCTTTCCGTTTTCTTTTAATTTCTTCTATTTTAGCTATTTTTTTGTTTATTTGCTCTTGTGGATCTACTTTGGCCTCCTGTACTCCTGGTCCGGTCCAGCTCCCCCAACCTTTGATACTTTTCTTTTGTGCAGATTATACTTCTTCAGCATATTGCTGGTGTTTATCCCTTTGAAATTCCTTCATGTTTTCAAGGACTGCTTCATTGTTAATATTATTGAAGATTTCTTGGTTGTTGTGGATGACTTCTTCAATATCCATCTATATTCTGTCCGGTTGGTATTTTTGTTTGAGCTTTTCAATGTCAAACCCTTCTACTAATCTTTCTTGATGCTCTTTTAGTAGATATTCTTTAATAGTTCTGTCAATATTAGCTTTCTGTTGTTGTTCCCTTCCAGTTGCTTTTCCACTTATTTCTCCCATAGTCTTTCTGGTAATTGACTAATTTTGCTGACTTATATTTTTTATTTTTAATTAACCCTATTTATTTTCTTATTCAGAATTTTCCTACTCCATTTCTATCACCTCTTTTTCTAAAAGTTGTCCGTACAATTCTAGTGCTTATTACTTTTCAGCTTAATTTTTTTTAACTTTTGCCATCTTCATAAATTTCATATTTTCAATGCCTGTTCCTTCTCTATCCTCCTCCTAATTCTATTGCAAGTGTCCAATTTCTGCTTCTAACTCCATGAGTGCCTGCTCTCTATAATTTTCATCATCATATTCTTCTGAAATTTTTTACAACACTGCCTCCTATACTTTTTTAAGCCTTTCTTTTCGAATGGTTTCAACTTCATTGATTGACTGCTGGAAAGCAGCTTTTTAATTTTTATTGAATCTCATTAAATTTTTAATATATCGATTGTTAGTCCGATGCTTTTGCTCTATTCTTTCTTTAGTAGCTGCTTTCATCAATTTTTAGTAATACTGTGACTGCTCTTCAACACTCATTCCCCCAATTTTCTTAGCCTCCTCTTTCAGTCGTCTCCTCTTCTTGATTTTCCTATATAACTTGCTTTTGATTTTAGCTATTCTCCTTCTTTTAACTTCTTCGTAAAATACTGTGGTTCTGTGCTTACGAGCTTCACTTAGTCTTCTTTAAGCCTCCTGTGGATCAACTTTTTCCAATATCTTGTGCTCAGTCGAGAGTACTTCGTTAGCACTTGCAATATTAGCGTTTTCCAGTTTTTCATGGATTTGTTTCTAGAATTCATTCATTGGACGGTTTGGGAAATAACTAATGTTATTGGCTAGATTAGCTTTTTCACTGAAATTAAGGTGATCCTTTTCTCTATTAAGTTTAACAATTCCTACCCATTTATCCATGTCTTCCTTGGCTGCTTGATAATTGGTCGATCTTTCAATATACTGTTTTTTTTTCTTAGAAATAGGTTTAATCTTTAACTTTTTGGTCCTTTAAGTGAGTTAGCAAGTGGTAGACTCTGGAAGTTCATTTTGATTTTAGGCCTGTAAGACTGCTAATAAGTCTGATATTTGTACTTTGGACATTTGTTGATAACCTTAGCTTTATATATATATTTATAAAGACTGAAATGTAAGTGCTTAATGGATAAAATCAGCACACTTTGGCTAATAAAAAGAATGCTATGATTCTATACATCTTAATCATCATTGCTTTTTTGATCATTCTTCCTCTGATTCTCCAGAAAATTCTTGAATCTCCTCGGCCTAATCCCTATCTGGTTTCACTGGATCAATATGTTAAGCGCTATTAGAGTTAACAAGCCGGGTTTCGTTCCTTTTTATTTTTTCAGAAATATCATGAAGAAGTTCTTGAGAACAAAAAATCAGTCAAGGAAAACTTCAAGTAAGAAATTGAAAAATTTGGTTAAATGACAGAAGCCTAATTTCAATAATTACTGCGATTGGTAAGGGGAGTAGCTATTGCTCATAATTTCCTAGAAATTATCTAATTTGTGGAAGACACTTCTTATGATTGGTCAGACTTTTTTGGCCCAGTCAAAAATAGCATATATAATGATAAGTTAGGACATTTATTCGCCATTGTTGATCTCCTTGAATTCTACTATAATAATTTGAAATATCCCATCAAGGATAGAGGGCCAAATTTTAAATGGGTGTCCTTTTCAGTTCAACAAGTAATTGACTGTTGTCCAAAATGCACCAAGGTTCCATCTTGTGAATAAACACAAGCATTGGTATACGAGTATGTGCGTCATAATGGCTTGGTATTAGAAGAAGAGTACCCTTTTGCCAGTACCTTTTCTCATGTTTAGTCTTTTAAATGTCAATATCTAACAAAAAACTTGAAACCTACTCTCTTACCAGGAATTGTAAAAGACTACAAAAGAATACCCAGAAGCTGTGCCGAGCTTCAATCATCCCTCAAGAAAGGACCAGTTGTAGTTTCAGTTGATGCAGAAAGATGGAATCTCTATCAGTTCGGCCTAATGGATGATTGCACTAAAAGGACTAATAATTATGTTCTTTTGGTGGGCTCAGGCATTGGATTCTGGAAAGTGAGAAATGCTTGGTCCTAGAAATGGGGAGAAAATGGTTATGCTAGACTTGAATACCGAAACACCTGTGGAATTTGTTCTTGTGGAACAACCCCTCTCATTGATAAATAAGCATTAAAATGATGTTCAAATCTATTATTTTAATAACTTTTAGGCAATTAATCACTTTTTGATGATTTTTCTGGGTTGTTAGTCTACATCACGATTATCATTCTTTCGTTTGACTTCCTTTGGAATTTGGAAGGCTTCTGCTTCTGTATAAATAGCCATTCTTAAAGCTTCATGTTTCATTTCAATTTGGTCAAATGTAAAGTCGAATGCTTAACTACACCCAACTCGAGTGACTTTTCTAAATTCCTCAAAATAGGGATGGTTAAGACATTGTTCAGCTGTGAACCTTTCCTTAATATCATAAACCAACATATGATCTAATAAATCTAAAACTTTTTCATTTGCCTAAATCATTCTATCATTACTTTCGGAAATAAGTAGGACCAATCAATTTTTTACCGCTCAGGAACATCACTAATTAACCGAGCTAATCCCTATCTTGTATTTGGGTCAATATCAGTGAAGAGTTCAAGTTTGGGTTTGCCTAGAATTGCAACAAACCTTTTGATTTGATCGAGAAAATCTTTTCCCTGGAAGAGAATCGTTCTACCAAGCAATTCTGCTAAGATACATCCCGCTGACCATATATCAATAGCTTTATTGTAGGTGTTTGGGCTGATGAAGATCTATGGTGCTCTATAGGGTCTTGATGCCACATAATCAGTGAGACTTTCTTCCGAAATATTTTATTTCCTAGCTAGATTCATGTCAGCAATTTTAAGTTCACACTTTTTATTCATGAGAATATTTTAGGGTTTGAGGTCCCTGTGGATGATGTCTGCGGAGTGGAGGTAGTAGATTCCGTGGAGGATTTGAAACATGATGAACTTAATCATAGTCTCTGAAATGGGAATTTTAGAGTGAATAAATGAGTGAAGGTTAAATTGCATGAATTCCATGCAGAGGTAAATTTCAGTATAAGATTAGGCTGATTCAATCTTCATAATATCCAGCAAAGAAACTATGTTCTTGTGCTTGGTGAATTCTACAAATCATATATATGGTACTTAAAATTTTGATCTCTCTCAAAACCCTTTTAGTGTCGCCCAGATTCTTAAACAACTCACTGATTTTCTTAATGGCGACTGGTTCCCCAATGATGGTGTTGGTACCAGATGCGACAATACCATAGATACCCTTGCCAATGATTTTTTCAAGCTTGTATTCAGGATCAATGGTGAATATGATTTTATTAGCTATTTCCACTTTTTTTTTATTGGAGGAGGGCTTGGTTAGCAGGGTATCTTCCTGCTCAGCAGATGGGTGTTCTGGTGAATGGAGGTTTTATTTTTGTGAGGTGAATTCCATTGATAATTATTTATTTCACTACTGATTATTAATTAAGAGCTAACCTATTCCTAATAGAATCATTTCCCTGATTTTCTTTATTGTGTTTAAACCTAATCTAATAAATGGAATAAATCAATCACAAATATCAACTCATCTCAGAAATCAGCTCAGGAATCCACTCCCAAGTGTATCTAGCTAAAGAATTGCACTCCAAAACAGAACTCATCATCAAGTTCTACAATCAGAATAACCCTCATTCCATTCTTAAAGAAGCACATATTCTATCATAAATGAGCCATTCTGGACACTCCCCACAAGTACCCACCACAACTATAGCAGTTCCTTGGCATTGAAATCTTCCAAGATGAAAAGTGCCTTATTATGGAGAGATTGGGAATTTCATTGAGATATTTCTTTGATCTTCGAAATGGCCACCTTCAAACTCATACAATAACTCAGCTCGGATGCCAGGTACTTGACTGCATCCAATGCCTGCATTCCAACAAGATTATTCATGGTGATATCAAACCAGATAATTTTGTCTTTGGTATCAGATAAAATTGCAAAAAAATATATCTTATTGATTTTGGACTAGCCCAAATTCTTAATTCTTCCTCTGAAAAAAACGATATATTCACAGGTAGCATGCTTTATAGTAGTCTTGGGCAGATGGACGGCAAAAAACAGTGCTACCAAAATGATTTAGAATCTATGGCTTTTATATTGATTAAAATGCTAGTAGGGGTTCTTCCTTGGGAGGGAATCAACAAAAGAACCCCAGAGGAACTCTTTCTTGCTATCAAAAGCTGTAAATAGGAATGCCGAACTTATAGTAAATCAAGTTAAAGCATTAACAAATGGACACGTATATTTTTGAGCGAAATCCGGCAGCATGAGATTCCTCGATACTCAGTGCTTAAGTCTTTGATTTTTCAAATAAAGAAGCTCCAAACTCCTTAGGTTGAATGAGCTTCTCACTTTTAATACTTCTAAAAATTGTTTCTCTTAAATAGAAGATTACCCAAGATAGAATCATTTCGATCCTTTATTTGAATTATAAACATTATTGTATTTAAAATGAAGGAGTCTTTCAGCGACCTTCATTATTATCGGGAATCAAAACATAGAAACAAAGATTTTGAAATTGCCATTCTCGAAAGAGACCTCAATCGAACAAAAGAAGCCGAAAAAATCAGTCAGAAGGTATGTCACCCTGAAATATAGAATATTAGACAGATATGTGTCTATTTGCTGTTATGTCTATTTGGGCTTCTTTTGGTAGTTACGATGATTCCCATGTACTAGCAACTCGTTCAGACCCCAGCTAATTGCTCTGCGTTTAGATATGACATCAGTCGAGGCTTTATTTCTCATTGTTAAATTTGCAGTCATGAACATCAATTGTTGGGAAATGGGGAATGTGAATGATTATGATATCTTCCAGTGTAGAATTTATCGTTTTATCAGTAAAAATTTCCTTAATCTTACTAAAAAAGTATCTGCAGCTTCTGGCTTAATAGTCTAGTAATATCAATGCTAGACACTGCAAAAATTGTTTTATTAGAAGTAGTTTAATAGTAGTTTATGTTATGTAATTTTACAGAATCTTATGATAAAATACATTCTATTGACAGCCTTCTTCTTTGTTATCGCAGTCAGCCTGAACATTCGAGAACAGCAGCAGCACTAAGGTTTACTTTCCTGGCTGACTGGTTGGTGGAGACCAAGTGATCCTTGCAAAGATTAGTGTCGAAGAAAAAATGGATAAGTTTGTGGCAGAACTCGCTTCAACTGTTGTCGAAAGGGAGAGTGTAAGAAATCGGCATGGGTGCAAAAATGCAATGCTAACAACAAAATTCGGATTAACAATTGCTGGCGGTCACGTGATTGAGACTCAATCATCCAATAATTTTATTAAGTTAGAATATCTGAGTCATAAAATTAAAGGATTCTATTGATAGGGTTCCAATTATATCTAGCTGTTTTTTATCCCTTTCTCTTTGTCTAAATTCAAATAAATAAATGAAATAGCTATCTCAACAACTCTTTATCCAAACAATAATTTGTCAATATTAAAGCAACTTAGAGTAATATCAATGTTGAAAATCAAAAATTCTGATTCTTGTTAGATTGTTGTTCATTGCTACATCGATTTATGCTCGTGAAATCGCTAGAGAATTCGGTACTTGACCTTGGTAATAGTCTTATCCGGGAGTTCTTGCTTATTTTTGAGGTGCCTTTAGAGTTATTTGGAGAGTCTGGTGGACTCTAGATCTAACAAATTGAGCCAAAGTGGTTCTTCTGGTGTGACACTCTACCCATGAGTTAACAGTTAGTTCCGCAGTTTTTCTATGGTGAGGTGCCTGTATTTAGATACAATTTGTTGATTGCGGTTATCGAGATTAGCTTCCATATGATTATATAAGAAAGTTAAAAGTATGCTGCTAATTTATTGAATTCATCATTTTTCACTAAAATTAATTTTTTTGTTCTTAACATTGGCAAAAAATTCGCTGCACCCACCTATAAATTCTCCATCTACAAAAACCATAGGGATGGTTTGATAATCATATTTCTTCTGTACAATTGACCTTTATTTAGCACCTAAGGATGTCTCAGTATCGATCCACTCATGTTTGATCTTGTTTTTATGAAGATAGTCCCTGACTTTGAGACAGAAACCGCAATACTATGCTCCCAACACTCTTACTTCGGACATAGGTGCTTTATATAATAATTCAATCGGGAAAATATATAAGATATACATATCATTGCTTAAACAAGAGCAAAGTCTAATGTTTATGTGACACATTGATATTCATTAATTCCAGATCAAGATTGTCAGATGCTATTATTTTATCACTAAAATGTAATCGTAGCCTCTCCTTTTTACTGATTTCATCTCTTTTAAGGACATAGATTAGGCGCTTACTATTCTCTAGCAACTCAAGAATTACACTGCTGAGTTTTCCTTTAATCAAACTCCACATAGACCACCCCATTAGAATCAATCAAATATCACAAACACCATATAAGTCCCTGAACATTCAATTAAACGAAGTAAAGCACCCTAAGGAATGAAAATATAAGAAATAGCAATGATAAGGAAGGATAATCGGGACACTTTAAACATCGATTTTAACTAAACTCTGTCGGTGGGAAAAGCAGTGTATTAGCACTCAAAAATCAAGAAAATTCATGAGAATGTTTATCAGAAGGGAAAGAATCATTATAGTAAATTTTTGAAGAGGCATAAATTGATAAAAACAGCAGAGAGAACCCATGATTTATTCAAGAAAAAGTAATCAGAGAAAAGTGTCTAGTTATTGAAACAGAAACAATTATACTACAAAAAAATAATGAAGTCACTCTCCATTAAATCAGCACTACAATCCAACAAAAAATTTCATCTATTCTCCAACTAGAGCAATTTTCAATTACCATAAGAGCAGAAACACCATACAAGGCCTGAAAAGGATTCGTATTCTGAATACTGGCTAAAAAGAGAGAAACCTGAAAGGAGCATCTATCTTGGTAATAGCAATAATAAAGAAGAGAAAATTGTTACAAACTCAAATTTAATTTCTTACTAAAAGGTCCAGAGTGATTGACATTTGTTTTGGACTTATTGAACCAATTAATAAATATAATGGGATCATCTGGCTTGGAGGAATGCCTCAATATATGGAATATCAAAGTTGTCCACTAAAATTTTCTGCTTACTGATTGAGAGATCCCTCTTTATTAAAATTGCCTCCACTAATTATTTGGCTTATGTGCGTCCTATTGCTTCATCGCTGACTGTTTTTGGCAAGGCATCCTGCTTTTCATAAAGTTAAGTGAAGAATGTTTTAGCTATTTCTAGCGATTCTGGCCTTTAATGGACGAATAATTGAATGATCTAGCAAAAATACTTACTTCTGAATAGTTTAACTTCTCCAAGTTCCTCCCTTCCATAGAGTTCAACCTGCTTGAACAGTATGTCATAAAGTTCAAAGATAGAGAATGGAGTTTTATAGCATTAGAACAATAACTACCCTATATGGAGCAATTTTAGGAATTTTTCGATTGAAGTAGGGTCATGAGTAAGCTCCAAAATACCAGCAAAAAGAATTTTCTAGAAGTATCTGGTGGCTTGATCACAGTTGTGACTGTATTTGTAGAGAATACCAATATGCTATAGGAGCTCTATTTCCTTAAGAGTTAAGCGGTCCAACACCAGAAGTCTGTTCAAGTGTTAATTTTTGAGTAGAGATTGGAGCATTTCAATGAGTTCATTGGGGTCAGCATGATTCTAGTTTAAAAGGGTTGAGCTTAGGCTGAGCAGAATTTCTTCCTTAGTGACTTGATTTTGATACTATTTTTCAAGCAGAAGTTTATAAATTTTCATTCCGTTTTTTAAGCATTGCTCTTGAATCAGAGTTTATGCTGTTATCAACTGTAGGTATACTTGATATTAATTATTAGCCCCATACATGTAGGTTAAATAATCTAATGTTGCTGCTATTTCCTAGAGCATCTTGGTCTTCAACCCACAACCCCGATAGCAGCTAATCAACATTGTTGATATTTCCATTTGAGTCTCATGATACCGAGACAATCGATAGCGAAGAGATTCTAATTTTTCCCCACATAACTAGTATTACTTTTTGGCATAAAACAACTTAGCTTAATAGAGTTCCATCAGAAGTGGGTTATACTTAATTTTCTTCAAGATCTCAAAAGAACTTTAACACAAATCAAATTTGCCTTCAACATAGTATTTCCCAAAATTCTATGCGATTTGCATGGTTGGCATGCTGCTGAAATCAAAGGCTCTAACAACAGCATCATACTCAATTCGAACGTTAGCGAAATTGTTGTAGATATTTTCACCTTCACAGAATATATGTAGCCCAAAAAAAATGTTCTAAGTAAGTGATGAAAACTCCATTTTTATGAAAGGTCATCCTAGGACCATCATCGATGAGGGAAATAATTGACTAAGTAGACTCGAAGAAAGCCTTAAAGAAGGAACTGTCAGTAATCGAGAAGGGTTCTGTGCTTCTATACAAGTTTTTCAACTGCCGACACAGAATAATATATCGAAACTACTATTTCTGATTGCTGGAAACATGCTAATTTCCCAAGAGCTCCTGCAGTTTGGCAGTACTGGTAGAAATTAGTGATTTTCTACAGTTGTTAAGCATACTTATTCCAGTTTTTTGGAGGGGAATTTTCTATCAGAAGAAGTTATTTTATAAGGTTCCTCAACAGTCAATAAGTAAATATTTTTAGATCTATTTTTAATTTCTTTGAGTGAATAGCATGAAACTCTCTCTGGACCAACCAGAACTTCAACATGCCTTCTCAATGGTTCCATTGCGGTGCTCTTACAATAAGGTATAATGGTACCTAGTCCCGAATAACCTCTAAATTCCATATGAAAACAAAGTGGAGTTCTGATCGGATAGTTGGGCTTTTTCTTAATGATAGAAAGGATTTTATTTTCAAGGTAATTATATATTTTAAAAGTTTGCTTCAATCGTTGATGTTAGAGGTTTGAAAAGACTAATTTGTCCACACCATTAATATTGATTATTCTGCCTGGGACACAGACTATTTCAATAGTAAAAAAGCCCCGCTCAATAGTGACTGAATGCTGAGGGTTGGTTTCCTCTATGTACTTCACAAATAGGTGAGTGCATAGGTTCTTCATTTAATTGTTGTAATTGATTAAGTTAATTTCATTGTAGGTCTCTTCCTCAAAACTTTGGTCTTTTCGATACAGTCTCTCATGCTCTTCATAATAGTCTAACTACTCTTACCTTTAAAAGGTCGGTTTTTCTTTCAGAAAAGACATCGTATTCCTATAAACATTGGCAGCAGTTTCAATGGTCTATCTCTCCTTGATGGGAAGCTCACTGGCAGTTGATTTTTGTGGTTCGCCACTATGTCTATCAGTTTTATGTCTTGGATGAAGTTAATGTAGTTCAGATTGTTCTCTGACCTCACTTAATGGCTTTTACTCTTTTCTGGAATGATTTTTGAGCAGAAATTAAGTAACCTCCCTTTGCTCATTTTCTGGATCATTCTATGCTTCAATGGAATTGTTTTCTTCTGTTTGAATAGAAAATTCTTTGACTTCCACTTTTTTCGGTGATAGGGGCGGTGGAATATATGGTAATTGCTTGGAGGATGATTTGATGGTCTGCCATTTTTTTTACTAGTCTATTTTTTTCCTTTCCTGCTCCAGCTTTACCTTTTCTAGTTCGACTTGTCTTTGCTCTTGTTCTGATTTTTTTCGCTATTATTACACTTTTTTCCTTTCTTCCTAGAGTTTTTGATTTTTTTTTTCAATTTGTTGTTGAAGGTTGAGAACTTCTGTTTATTTTTCTTCCAGTTTGATTTTTATGTTCTCTGACAACTTTTCTGCTCTATTTCTTTCTTCATGTCGAATTTGTTGCTCTATTTACTTCCTTATTTCTTCTTCTAGCTTCATATTCTTTGTTTATTGCTCTTCTGTGATGGTCTTCAACTCATAGTTTACTATTTATATTTGGGAAGGTTCCATTTTTTCTGATGTTGTCGATATTTTTTCAACCTTTGGTGGACCTATTGGATTGTGTTTAGGTGATTAATGAGTAGTGATATCATTTGGTATCCGGCTATTTCTTTTGTTAGGGTCAAAGTCTTAGAAAAAATCTTTTATATTTTTTTCTTGCTTGGAAAAATGTTGCTTTAATTTAATAAGAGCTGTATACCAGAGTCTGCACTGCAAGTCAGTGCCATAAATAAACTTCCATTCCTCAGTATCCTCACCTTTCTTAGGTGACCGATTGTAGTTTTGCTTGGTTAGTGATTCTCTGATTTCCTTTTGCTAGATCATGTTTTTGGAATTGAACTTTAAAATCAAACTAGGTGTTTCCCTTTTGACCGATTGTAGATTTTTTATCTCTATGGCACATTTAGGCAATTCCTGAATATTGTCTAGTAAATTATTGATATGCTTCTTATATCCCTTAGGAACTTTACTAAAGTAGTACAGGAATCCATTGCGTATTACCAGTAACCTTTGATTAGAAAAAATCCCAGACTTACTGCTTTTCTCAACTATTTCAGAAGTCTCAAAGGACTCGGGGTCATCTATGACATCCATGAGTTATTTTTATTATGAATATATTTATATTTCTCAGCTCAAGCTATCTTATCCTTGAGAGTTTAACTGGACCAATAATTTTATAGTGAAAAGTCTTATCTATAAACTATCTTCTTCTCAAGACTTGCCTAGTATTAGAGAATTGATTTAGTTTCACTACCGAAGGTGGTAGTAAGGACGCCCAGTCAAATATATTCCGACTTAAAATGCTGAAACAATATCAATCTCCAAGAGTCTCATTTCAAGTGAGTTCCTGAGGAGGAAACTGTTCTAAAAGCCACACAAGACCACCAATTAAAGTGAATCCCTCACTATAAAAATTCAAAGACAGAATAAATCATCACAAAATGGACAGTAATACCAAAATTGGAAAAAATACAATCTACCAAGAATGATTTTAGTTGGAGGTCCAGCAGCATGTGACCAAACTTTAATTGCTACCATGGTTGAACCCATCAGAAAAATACATTATTATACCAGAAATTACTTAGAAAGTAATGCTTTGCATTCAGCATGGCAGTGTATATCTCGATAAGGAAATGCCCTTAAATGCTCATAGATCCTGGACTGGCCAAAAATTAGTTGGGTTGCTGGCTAAGAGGTTCTTATTTCCTCCTCAGTTGAATGAGATTCTTCAGCCATAATTCACTAAAATTCACATCAATTGGTCCCGTTTAAGGGTTCTGAAATGTCTCTTTCGAAACTAAATAAATGGATTAGTTCAACGAATGAAGTTTTTATATGGCTTGACTAATGAGTATGGCTTGAGTAGGTTAGATACAGTAGTCTCTCAAGAAATACAGCACATAATGGAACAGCAATTGAATCTTAAGCTCAGTTCCTCCTACCTTCAATTATAGTAACCAAAAAATGACAAAGGCATGAACCTTTATTTACTGTTTAGTGAAGGAGAAGAACAGGAGTTTCAAAGATTGCTATTAGAATTTGCCAAAGTTCCCGGAATTTAATGGGAAAAATCCAGCTGCAGAAATTAGAAGTCTTTTTCCCAAGGCAAAGTGCATCTATAGCTGCTTTAGATTTTTCACGATTATGCCAACAAGCCGATAATTTATGAGCAGCAAAAGCAGAAAGCTACTGATTAGGGATATTATGGAGAGACGACCGAACTGTTGAAGAAGTTTTTATTGATAAAAATGATTCTGGAGCAGCGGAGGTTTGTGGAATCAAATTCAAAGATGGGTAGTTTATTCCAGCGAATCATATACACCTCTCCCTGGGATATAAGGCTAAATTTATGTATGAAAATGGTTCTCCTTGCTTGACTAGTTATTCTATTCCAGTTGCAGGGATATCATGCACCCTAAATTTTAAACTTGATTCGTTGCTTCAATACATTTTAAACACCAGTGGTTCATTTGATATAGCTATTGCTGGCTGCCATTGGACTGTAATCGAATGGAATTAATAGTATACTCTGATTAGAGCCACTGCTGGAGGAAATGCCGGATCAGAATAATACTATAGTGAAGATTTTCTCAATCTGATTTATATTACACGTTAGTTGTTCCAAGAAAGTCTGGTTGGTATTGTAAGTGTGTATGCTTACCCTCGAGCTTTCAACTTCAAAAATTGTACCAAATAGCAAAGATAGCTTAAGGGTTATTCATTTCTTATGGGAAAGGAGGAACTGGGAATATGAAGAGAAGTTCTAAGCAGTAAGAATCCTCACCCATATGGGATTTCGAGAGGAAATTAACAATTTCTTTAAAACCAATAAATCAGGAAGGATCAATATTAATGAGAGTTTAGCATTACTGGAGAAGTAGATGAGTGATTGTGGGTTGTACTATGATGTATCAGCCCATACTTCCAAACTATTATTTGGTTGATGTGAACTAGCAATTATGCTAACTAATTTTAGAATAAAATATAGCATTAAAATGAAATAATAGTTAGATAGAATCAAAAAGAATACTTTTAAGGAACTTGATGAAATATTGTTCAACAACATCACCACTACTGAGACCTTGGAGCAAACTTTCAGCCGGCTCAGGGCACTCACATCCTTACTCAACCTACAACCTAACTAAGAGCAAATCATCTCTAACAAAAGTTAACCTTAAGAAGAGTCTGTAGGCTCCAAAATCAGTCTATTTATCAGAGAGTACTGCCCAAAATGCCGAATCTATTCCAAAAAACTAGTTTCTATTAGAACCTAACTGGAAAATCTACAAAAAATACGATAAGCTATTTCCTAAGAATTAAAACAATCAGAGAAAATTCGAAACATTACTTTTTAGACCTTTTCAAAGGAATATCAGACTACGATTTCAATGCTTCAAAAAAAAATCACTAGTCAAAATCCTCATATATCTTAAATGAAAATCCAATTCTAAATTTGGAAGAACAAAAGCAACGATTGAAGCCTTTGGGAATTAAGCAAACCAAAAAACAATCATGCCAATAATTATCACAATTGAAATATCTTGATCCAGTGAAGCCAGAAATATTGAGTCCATGCCTGCCAATGCCTTTGAGAAAAAGCAAAGGAAAATCAGTCCAGAAGGAAGCCAATGTCTTGGCTTAACTTGATAGAGTTCATTTTGATCTCATCAGTGCCCCAAATATCAGCAAAACTATAAGTAGAGCTACTTCTAATGCGGACCTAACCCTGAACACAACTTGTCAACCTAATAGTTGTAAGAAACAGAAGAAAAAATTGAGTTCTTGTCGAAAGGCTGAGCATTGCTAAAATACCCTGAGAATGGAGAATCTTTTACAATTAAAAAGCGTGTAGTTAAACGAGGAGAATTCCAAAGCAAAAAGAAAACTTAGAGTTATTAGCCTTTTATGATTAAATATGTTTATTAAGTTGAGGGGTAAGAGGCTCAGCTGTCCCAGTTACATTAATTATCAGACTTAGGTATTAATCATTCTTTCCCTATCAGTTTCTTCAATTTCTTCAACCACTTATATTTGTTCGAACTTTTAAGATCTCCTGACCGTCATGGATTTGCGGTGGTAAATGGAACATGCCCAAATCACTCCTGTGACCATTTTGATGCATCCTGCTGCCAAAAAAGGAACTGAAAATTTAATGAACTGAAAATTATGTTCAGTACTATATGCCAGTGTTAGCAATGCTGCACTTAGCCCCATTGATTTCGCAAAGTAGATAAGTAGTTCGGTATACTTCTTTTCATTCTCCTAGGTCAGCAAGGAGACCCCAAATTATTTCGGTCTAGTGTCAAATTAAGAAAGAGCATAAAAAAAAATCAGTAGACCTATACTCAACAAATTGAAAGAAGAGTAGAATCCAAAAGAAATTACTATTAACAGCAAGTTGGATGGTAGATGAAGACATATTATTAATATTTCAGGTCTGAGTCTATCCAATTTGGTGGCTAAGTATGTGCTCAGAGTTGCTGCACAGTTGCACAGACACAAGAGTAATGCAATATTCTCGAAGCTGATGTTAAAGATAAATAGGAGGTGATAGCCCATAAATACTTGATTAATGAGTCCATTTGCATACCCATCGCAGAACAGTAAGAAGAAGTATTTATTTATATTGCTTTTGGAGTTTTGTTGAAGTTCTGAGTAATTATAGATTGAAGCAGTGATTTATTGTGGTTTGGCTTCAATTTCATCACTCAGGATCAGGTATAGCACCAGCATCAACCCTCCAAATCCTGGGTAAAATTTAAAGATCGACTTCATAGCTGTGTATGGTTCTATTTGGTAGAACAGAATGAAATAGTGCATGTAAAAGCAAGCAAAAATAGCTCCATTTGCTAGTGAGAGATATCCAATAAGGTAGTAGTATTTATTAAGCTCACTTTCCAATTACTATCTTTACTTGGAATCATTAAGATATCTTTGTGAGATTGTTGAAATAGAGCGCTTTTCTACCAATGAAAATGGTCCAAAGTCACCTCCAGTCATCGAAATTATTCCTATAATACCTCCAACTATCAGTAAAGAGAAATTATTGATCAAAACATAGACCATGCCAGCTGTAATTTTCATTAAGGCAGCTATTATAAAGGTTTTCTTCCGACCAACTAAATCACAATAAGCCACCAACAACATAGACACCAATAGATCTCCGACTACGACTAAACTTTACAGTTCGAATATTGCTTTTATAGCCATTGGCTTAGTGGTTAGGAAGACAACCAGCACACTCGCAATACTGCCATAGGAAAAGTGCCTTATCATTCTGGTTAGGAATATGATGATGAGATCAATAGAGAGCTGGCTTTATTTTAGATATTTCATTTGAGATTTGACTAAATGGTTATAAATCAATCATTTAATGTTCTACAACATCTTTAAAAAACCCACTTCACTTATATATCATTTTAGACATTGGTTTGGATCCCATCTTCCACCACCTGAGAAACTACCTCGCACTAGTTCAGGACAGTAACTCAGTTTAATAATAAAAGCATTTGCTTTAACGTTCAAAATACCCAAGGATATTGGGAAAAAATTCAGGCAAAGTGTGGATAGTCAGTCCTGGAAGCAATTATGAATATGAAAGTTAATTCAGATTCCTTCAAAAATTTATGCTACGGGGATGACCTTACATATCCTCCACACAGGAGACCTCATGATCCTTTCTGTTCTGGCCCTATATGCGGAGAATGCAGAATCATTTTACATGATAATTGGTTCTAAAAAGTAAAGGTAGAGACATGGGGTTTAAGTAAAGAATAGAAGGCGATTTTATATCATACATTGGACCCAAGTTCCAATGCAAGACTATCCTGTTGTGTTCCAGTTGAGGAGTGGATGGACGGGATGACCTTTACATTAGCTCCCCATCCTCCTCCAGGAATGAAACCAGACGTTCAATGATGATGGTATATCTATTCAATGAAAATGCTCTAAAGTGATATAAATAGCAGTGTTGAAAGGAGGATCAGAATGGTGGTGCATTTTAATCATAAATTCAGAAATGATTAGTCATGCTGAATCATCACAGTAGAAATCATTTCAACATTCTTAATAATTAATAATTTATATAAGAACATCATTATCATTCATTCAACTGAAGCAGAAGCGCAGTCCCCTGAAGCACCCAGTAGTCCATATCCTCCTGTGAAGGCAACTCCACAGCCAATACAAAATTAGTACTTTGACCTGTAGTTGACAGTACCCCTGCCCTTACAGAAGTTTTATAAACAGGACACTCATATATCTAGTACTTATCAGATTGCCTCTTTTCATCTATTTTCATTGGTAAAAAATGAACAATAGGCATAGTTGAGTACATTTATCCCTAAATTATTCAATGGATACTTTGAATGGCTAAGTCAATAGCCTCTTTTTGGGATCCCATGATCCTGCTTCTAGTATTAGACCTCCAATGAAGACTCCTTCTTCAGGTCTGATACTGCACTTTTATCTACTGAACTAGGTAAACCTGAAAGAAAACACTAATTCATCAATAGGAATTTCTTTATCTGGTTGTCGGGCATGCTCCTGCAGTACACCAGTCAAGAAGCCTTGTGGGAAGAAAAATGAAGATAACCAATAACTGTAGGGTGTTCCTTCAGTCAGCCAAGATGATATAAACTGGACTCTCTAACGTAGATCTTTCAGCCATGATGAAAGTGGTTTTAAAGATGGGTATGCAACTTTTTTCCAGTTCTTAGGGACTTTGTTCACTAGCATCTCATAGAACATTGCATCAAGTTCATCTGACATCAAAATTATTCCATTTATAGCCTTTTTCAGGTCTTCTAGACTGACTTTGATGACTTTCAGAAGTCGATTAAATCTTGTGATCTCTTGGAAAAGGAATATTGATAGACTAGGCATCAATTTTTTTTCATTGACTTGAACTAGCTCTCTCTGGGCATTACCCTTATCCATAAGATCTGGAATCTCTTTATTGGCTAGAATATTCGATACCATATCGAGAATAATTTCTTGAGGAGTCTTTCCCCCGGCTGAGAATTCCTTAGGCTGAATTAATTCCAGAGTTTCCATTATTTTAGCCTCTTATTGCTTTAAATAGGTTGTATTAGCATTTTAATGCATACCAAATAACTGTGTTGGATCTTCTAATGGAAGAGTTTCAATATAGCTTCGGTAATTTTACAAAGCCTGATACTCTGGAATGTAATATTATTTAGCAGAAGAAAAAGTGTATTTGTTGTCAGTGATGGAAGGAGTGTAGAATTTTCTAAGGATTGTAATCAAGCATCGCCTATCCCAGTCATCAGTAACTCTTCCTCCATAGTTAATCTCACCCGTGACAAAAAGCAATGCTTCAAAGGGTATTGCATCTGGTCTGTTAAGAAGCATTTGGAGCACAGTTTTTGAAGTATCCAAATCAGAATCATTGAATTAATATTTAATATTCCAACCCAATGGGCCAAATTTCTGTCTTTCTTGAATGACAGCATGGAAAAAAGTTAGTCCCCACATCATTTTATGGTATATTTCATGTTTTTCAGGACAAGAAGTCAATTGGTCTTCATCTATTTCATTCCAAGATCTTTTAACATTAGCTCTAATTCCTCTTGGTGGCTCAGTTGTTAGCTTGATACCGTTTTGAAGAACAGAATTGGGGAAGTATGTTGCAGGCATTGATGTCAAATAAAGTCTGAAACGCTAATTAATTTACTCAGCCGGATTAAGATTTGCAAGAACATTCTGCTCTAATTTGGGCATCCATGTTTGGGCCAAATGGCAGTTCTGAAGTAATATCCATTTTCCTGAAGTTTTGCCTAATTTAATCAATTTTTAAGCAATAGGTCCTTGACCTTGCCCTAATGATATTATTTCTAGAGCTGTTTCCATTTCAGTAGCAAATTTCAGTAAGGCTTGGGTCGAATCAGCACCAGGTGAGAGAATAAATATTACAGGGGTTCTATTATCAGAATCTGCATAAATGTCCTTCATTGCAACATTTGGGGTTTCTAAATACTGAGGTCCAATAGTTTTAGTGACATAAAATGTCATGCTCTGAATTACTCTTTCTGGCTTAAGGACTCGGTAGACCAAAATTTTTTCAAAGAGATCTAATTTATTATCCCAATCATCAGGAAACTTTCCTAATTTATTCTCTGCTACAAAATCTTACCAGAGTTTAACCTTGGTAGTGAACGAATTAAGGAGTCCTGTAAATTTGGCGAAGTTGCTTTCGAGGTATTGTGCAAATTACCAACTTTTTTCAGAAAACAGAATTTTGGAAGGATTTTTTTCTACTTTTTGCTGAACGAGTAGTGACTATTGTTTTTTTCCTTTGGTTTTGTCTTTGATTTCTTCTTATGAGTGGCTATTAGTTGCTGCCCCACTTGTGATTCCCCGAGTGAAGACATTCCAAAGTTCCTCAGAAACCATTCTTGATTCTTTTCCTATTGCGATGGAAATCAGGAAGGAGAATAAAACCTTATCCTTCACAAACAGTCCCCTTGTAATATTTTTGTAGATATCCTTAGTGATGGTATTGATGAGGTTGATTAGTCTTTCTTCTAAGCTGGTTCCCTATGCAGCAGTATTCATGGAGATATGGAAAAGCTTTTCAATATATTGTAATGAATATTGGTACATAGTGTCAATCAAAGATAAATCTTTGATAACAAAAAACAAAACTGATCCCCTGGTCGATACTGGTTTATACTGTTCCCTTATGGTATTAGTATTTTCTTCAATTATTTTGGCCTCTTCCATTTTTATCTTGATTTATTCAGCAGCTTCCTGGGATGTCTTCAGTGTTTATATTAGCTCGACATCATCCAGTATGGTTTAGGCTTTAGCTTTTTGCAAAAGCCTCAAAATATTCAGCTCTGATTAATTAATTTTTTTATTGTACTTACCCATTTTAACTACATTTTCGTCCTTCTATCTTTCAACTTCCTCTTTCTCATGCTTGACAACCATAGCTAACAGCTGTTCCTTCAATCCATCAAAAGTAACTGTAAAGTTGATGATATTGACCCGAATAAATATTTCTGGTAAAAATTTAGGGTTCCCATTCTTAGTGAAAATGTAGATTCTAAATTTACTATCGTAGTAAATATTTTCATCACCAAACTTGACCATCATCATATTATCAATAGTTTTGATTTATTTGGCAAAAATTGAGTCTAGAACAGCTGGAAGAGTGTCTTCAACATCAGTTAGGAGGACCGGTAATCCATTCTTTATAGAAGCCCTCATTTGTGCTAAAAAGTTGCTATCTGTGAGTTTCAACACAGTTTTCTTCTGGTCCTGCAATGATTTACTCAACCATTTATGAGATTGCTATTGAGGATCGATCATTAAAGGCCACCTATTCCCTTTCATAGCATAGATAGCATTTTCAAGTGATACTGAATCAGAAGGGAGACCATCAATGATCCAATCTCTAACTACCAGCGGGTCACCAAGAGTTTTAGTTATTTAGTAGTCCTCACTCATGGGCAATTCTTTAGCATTGATTATTGTCACCCAATAGTCGAGTAAACTTTTTCGAAAAGCTCCAGTGAAAGGCCCACTATATGAGATAGATGCTGTAGCTAAGAATACATCAATAGGTGTGTTTAAAATAACTTCTTTCATTCCTATGACTGTTTCCTTCCATCTAACTGCTTCATGCTTAGTCAATCGGATCAAATCTGCTGCTCTCACTAGTCGATCTTTGGTTAACTGTAATTCCTTTTCCAGTTCTTGTTTTTTTCTTACCATCTCTTAAGTTTAGTTTTTTAGTTTGGTAACTCTATCTTTAGCTTCACCCAACGTTTCCATTTTAATATTCAGATCTTGGTTGGCTTTATCCAACTACTTCTGCAGTTGTATCATCTTTTTCTTTTTAGGTTCAATTTATTTGTTAACTTGAGCATACCTTTCAACAGCCTTACACCATTGAGCTATCTAAAGCATCTCTCTAACTTTTTTTACAATGACTTCTTCCTTAAACTAGCTTCTTTGCAGTTGGTTACGAAGTTTGATCAAACGATCTTCAGGAACTGTTTCAATCTTTAGCTACTTGAGACTTTTGATAAAATCGTCCAACTTTAGTAATAAACCCTTTTGAACAGTCCAATCACCCTTAATACCAAACAAAATGCAAACACCATCCATAACTATTTCTACCACAGGAGGAGGCTTAGGATATGAACGAACTGTTTCTAATGCCTTTCTATCAATATTCTCAACGGCTCTCTTTGCTTTTTCAAGTTCAGGTTCCACTTCCTTTAGTCTCTCTCGTGCTTCATCAGTTAAGCTTTGAATTTCATTTTTTTGTCTTGCAACTTATTAAGCTTAGCCAGAGACAACCATTTCTATTTCTGTTGCTCGGCGGGAATCCTTTTATACTTCTACTAGGGCCTTTGAAAGCATTTAGGATTGCAATTCTAGTTCTGGTTGCAACTTTTTAAGTTTGATCTATAGATCAGCAACCTGAATAGATGCCTTTTCTAACTTATCTAATCCGCCACTCAAGCGATCTTGTTTTTCAAAAAGCTCATTTTGTTTTTCCTCTAGTAACAACAAATATAATTTCAGCATATCAAGATAAGATTTAGGTGTAGTATATACTTTCCTTTTAAGCATACTTTCGAACTTTTTCGCCTCTTCATTAGCTGAGCTATGAACTTCTTTGCAGGCATCAGCAAACATTTCAATCACCTCTTCCCTCTTAGGAACCTTCTAATAGCTAGGAAATTTATCATAGCCTTCAAAAACAGCAGCTGCTACACTTACTAGCGCTTCTGCAGGCCAAGCAAAAAACCAATTTATTGTGCAGCAATTTACTAAGGCAGGAAACTTCCTGCAACGAACTCTTAAATTATCTCCAATCGGAGACATTGAGAGAACAACATGTAGTCGCTCTCTTACTCTTTCGACAAAGGTTCTATAAATATTATCAGGATTTTCTGGACGCTTTAGAGCAGCATTAAAAGGTCTTGTTGAATTGACTATATCTTCCTTTTCTTCAATTTCCCACAAGTTGGGAATTTCTCCTGAATTTAGAATATTGTTGATATCCTCGAGGAAAAGCTCATCAATTATTTGGTTATCAGTGAAGAGGAAAGTAGTATTTTCATTGTTATTAGAACACTTTTTCATCAAGTCTTTGATGAATTCCCTAAAAGTACTTATATTATATCCTTTTGTAATTTAAATCTGCTTCATTTTATACTTGCTTATATAGGATGCCAGTCTAGTCAAAGACTGCTTTCCACTTCCTGAGACACCCATTAAAAAAGCATTTCCTCTTGCTAGGGAAAGAATTCTTTGGATTCTGAGGATATTTTCAACTGCTTCATTGAAAAACACCAACTCAAGTTTTGAGTCAACTTCAGAATTATGATCTTCCTGAAACTCATCGAGTACTTGGATGACTTTTTTTAATTCAGTAATTTCTTCATACTCTCGAGTTTCTAGTTTCATAAGGTTTGAGAAGTATATCTTACTATCCCTCTTTCTAACTCTAAAATTGACTTCTAAAATATCGTGCATTTTATCATGCAGCCACATGTGATCTTCCTCTGTATTTAATCGGTCCTTCAAGACTCTGGATGTCTCATGAAACCACAGTTTTCCAAATGCCTCTACATCTCTAACTGTATTGTTTTTAGCTTACAATATTCCTTGGCAGATCTTTGATACATCCCTTAAATTGAAAGTGTAATGAAATTTGGATGGTATAGGCAGTTTATCTCTTTTAATGATGGTATAAATTTCAATCGTAGCATTTACGAGTGTTTCAGAAGCTTTTTTAACTGCTTAGAAAAAGCCATTTACATTCAAAAATCCATCAATAATTTCCTTGTAAATTCTTGTCAAAGAGTTATGGCTTGGCTCTGGTAGACACATAATATTGAAATGCTTTGTAAATCGGGGAGTTAAATCGTTTCTGCCTCCACCAGGGGGGCTGCATGCACATACAAAAGCTGTATTTTCTATGAACTTCCAGAATCTCTCCTTCCGATCCCACACTCCTTTCTTATCAATTAATGAGCGTAGTACTTCAATAGGAGGAATAGCTCCAAATATTTCTTCAGCTGGCATATTAGTATCATCAATAGCTACAACGCATACTGTGCCAGGAGAACTTCCTAACATATTCTTCCTAATTTTTTCTAGTTTTGACTCAATTGAAAGTTGAAATTGGTAGTGAGAAGTTGTGGATGTTAGTACTAACGGTGATTTAGATATTCTTGTCAGTTGGATAGATTTTCCAGTACCTGATGGTCCGGTAATTAAAATTGGTTTTATTGCTTTTGAAAGCAGAGTGATAGCATTAGAATATCTAATGGTATCAATAGTGTCTACTATGACTTCATGAAATCCTAGCTATTTTGAATAAGTGAAATCTGGTAGTTTTTCATTCCAATGCTTGAAAGCTAAATCTCCTGGATCAAAAAAAAAGTTTTGTGCCAAATCATTACCTGGGTAAATGACCTGCTAGAAGGTTCCTCTACACTGAAAGGACATCTCCTCGTGGTACCTATCAAAAGCCGTAACACATATTGACCAGATAAAAGCGTAAGTAAATGAATAGGTGACATATTTTTTCTTATATTCTCGATCCTGACCCTTTTTAAAGCCATACTCCTCCCCAGTGAAGATTTCAAAGAGATTTAATAAAGAAGCAGCTAACTGTAAAGGAAATGTTTCTATTGGTTCCTTAGTCTTTTTTGAGATGAATCGATAATTGGACTCTAATGATTTATCAAAAAGTTGAATAATATAGTTTTTCATGTCCTCTCTCCAAAACTGATCATCTCCATCCAGCTCAGTAATTTTCTAGAGCCACTTTTGCATCCAAGTTAAAACATAGGGTTTCCATCCTAGCTACTCTGTGATCATGTAGACCATTCCACATCTCGAGACTGTTGCTGGAGATGCCACTTTCAAGTCCATAACTTAGAAAAGCATCCGCATAGACGGCAAGAGTTTGATTCTTTCTCCATTGGCAAGACAAAGCATCATATTATCATCTAGGACAGTATTCATATTTTCTATCCAAAGGGAATCAACTGGACCATCAAAAACAACCCAATTCATAATATTAGGGTCTTCCTCATTTGTGCATTCACGCATAATAGATGAAGCTAACCCATCTGACCATTATTGTGTCAATTAATTAACTTACCCATAGAGCTCACCCATTGAAATAGATTTTGGATTTAAAACATGCTTTTTGACTGTTTTATAAAGCTAATTTCGATGCTGCTTTTTTCTAAGAGAATCCATGGCCTGAGTGAGAATTTATAAGCAGGTAGTTTTGCCAGAGTTAGTCTGCCCTACAATCATGACACCAAACCTAACATTAAGAGTCTCAAACAGTTGAATAGCTTTTTTACTTAAGGAAGGAACAATTTGTAGTTTGGATAATGTACACATTTGGTTAATTTCTTTCTAGAACTCGTCATAATTGGGCTCCTTAATTTAAGTATGGGGAAACAAATCTGAAATTAATGCCTCAAATAGTGGTAGATCTTCTTTAAGGAACTTGGGCATGTTAGAGTTTCTCATGGCTCGAATTAATACTTCCTCTTCAGAACTCTCCTTATCTGCTCTTTTCAAGGCTCCTGCCATCACCAAGACACTCTTCACAGCTCTCATTCCAAAATCATAATGGTCTTGTTGGGATAACTGCTCACTTGATAATTTATACAATTGAACCATCTTTTTAGATAGTGGTTTTGCCTCTTCAAACCCCTCAGCAAATAACATAATTTCAGCAATCAAACGATAGTCAGGAATCATCATACTCATTGACCTAAACAAAACCTTCAAATTATCAGGTAATTAGGTTCTTCCAGCATACCCTGGGTTCATAGTAATAAAAACCCCACAGTTAGTCCTTAAATTAATCTTTCTATCAATAAAATGAAAAGTAGTATCTCCACTTAGTTTAGCCACTCTGATAGTTAGTAGCTGTTGAGCAATGACCGACAATACTTCAATATCAATCCTATTAAACTCATCCAAGCAACTCCATGCACCTTGTTGAGCCAAGCCTGAAAATAACCGACCCATGATTTTATAGTCAATCTGCTCAGAACAGTTAAAAACAACACATAACATCCCCAAACCTTTGGCTAAATCCTTGGTTGATTCAGTTTTTCCGGTTCCGGCTGGTCCAGCTGGAGCTGCTCCTAACTTAATATTGATAGCTCCAATAATAGTCATCCAACACCTATCAGTCAATGGCGTAATAACTAATCTACTCATTACTCCTAGATATTAATATCCATAGAAAATTTCAGCATTAACTTGTCTTGCAACAATATAAGTATCGAACCCTTCCCCTTCAACATACATTCTGAGCTGCTGTGACCAAATAAAGTCTGATTTAGTTACTTGGGCTTCACTTTGCATCAACTGATCAACAATATCTCTATTGTGAACATCCTGAGTTATCATAGCAATTAGAGTTTTTCTTACAAGTGGTGGCAACTCAGGATCTCTGATTTTGGCAGTTAGTGAAGCTAACTGTTTGAGTAGGGAACTGTAGTATTATTCCAGATTATCAAGCAGAGCTTAGGTATCCATGGTCCAGTTGACTTGAGAAACTACTAAGCTAACTTGACTCAAATGGGTTCCTATAAAAGAAGCTCTGTCTTTGCTTTGATCATAGTCTAGAAAGCCTTTGCTAATATATTTTTTTAAGGTTTCATCTATAGACAACTCCAATAACTTCAGCCAATTTTCGATTTCCCCCTTGGCTGCAATGTTAGTTTTGTTGATTTTGACAACTTCTCCTTCAAGTGAAACAATGCTTTCAATGAATCTGGAATCATCTTGGAACAGAAGTTTCCCAATACATTCAAAACATTTTTTGATGTTTTTTTGAATAGCGTCAAGATCATTAGCCTTGGCTAGAATTTCGATCAGTTCATCATTTGATAGGAAATAGAATCTAGGAAATTAATTTCTTTTTTCTTCAAGGTACTTTTCCAGTTCCTTTTGAATTTCTGACAATGTTTCCTTGAATCTAATCCATGCCTCATGATTACCTAAGTTCTTAAAAACAAATTTGGTCCTTGCTGCTGCTTTCATGTGAGCTTTGAAATTTTTGTCAATATTTTAGAACTTAGCATTTTCTTCCCTTAGCTTGGACTTGATATCACTGGAACTAAAAATATTTTAGAGGTATATCCAGTTTTTTTGAACTACCAACCAATCATCAATGATTAGCATCCCATTATACACCACTTTCTGTAACTATTCAGCCTGGACTCTTTGCCTCTTCAAGTATCGATTCCCGAGAATGGATGAAAAGTTGGCTAGTAGCTCATCTAGTTCAGCATAGAGATCATCAACTTTGTCTAAAACAAATGTTTACTTGTTCCTTGGATCATCAGCCTTATACTATTTGCAGGTAAATTCCAGTTTGAGCCATCTTGCCTTATTTTCATCAATGTGTGCCTTCAAAATTTGTTCCTGCTTGGCCTGGGTGGAAATTTCAATAATCTAATTTTGGTACACATGGAATTTTTTTTAAATCAAATTTTCTAAGGTAAACTCATTATCAACATTAAATTTAAGACCAACTATTTTCTGGATTTCACCCCAATATTCAGGATCTTCCTGAACAATTTTATTACTTAAGGCTATCACAACTGGCATAGCTTCTTTAAAAACTTTCAATTTTCCCTTTAGTTTCTCCAGAATAGGGTTGGGAGGCAATTTCTTTGAGCATTTGGATACAATTTTAGAATATTTATCAGTTGCTTGTTTTATTTCCTAGACATTAATTTCTTAGAACACAGTTTTCATCCAGAGTAAAGAATGCTGCTCCCAATCTCTTAAGCCTCTCCACATATCCAAGCGATGATTCAGATTAGTTCTCAACTCGTATAAATGCTCAAATTTGGTTTCAGCCATATTCAATGTTAATTAGTACTGTGAATACTTTTTAGCATCTTCTTCAAGTTTCTTGATAGTTTGATCAAAATTTTCCAGCTCATTGATGGCAGTTTCCATTGGTATTTCTGTCAGATATTTTTTTTCTTCGATCAGTTCCTCCATTTTGGTGACTTCTTTATTCAAATGAGGAATTAGGTTTTTACTGACCTGCTATGCAAATCTGCTAAGATTTCTTTCAGCCCCATCTTCTGCCTGCAAAATAGCATTTTCTAGATTCATCATCAACTGGAGTAGGTTGGTTTGAATGCTCTTCCATTGTTTGGAGGAATCATTTGGTAACTTATGAATATGTCCTTTCAGAGATTCCAATATGTTAATCACCTGCCCGATGAAAGATACCTTGTCCTTGATTTTAGGTAGTTTCCTATCAATTAGTTTAAGGCTTTTCATCTGTCGAACAAAGTCAGCTACGTTAGTGGTTGAAATTTTCAGCTATTTTGTTGAGGAGTCCAAGTATTAGGATATCTCACCAGCCATATTGGAAATATGTTTTGGGAGAGCATTAAAAATGTGGTGAAAGCATTCATTAGGAAGTGGTTCCATTTTCTCTTTAATTTCTTGACCATGGACTTTTAGTAGCATGTTGTCAAATGATATAGGTAGATCTCTATAAAATGCTTCCTTCTGAAATACTAGATTTTCTAGGGAGTATTGGATAGATTCATTAGCATCTGCTAGCATCTCATTGGTGAAGATACTAAAGTTGATTTTTTGGTCTTCCCAGTACATAAGAAGATACTTTTCGTACATTTCAAAAATTAAGCTCATTACTTTACTAAAACACTTCTCAATGATTGATCGAATTTAGCTTTTATAGCATTAATTGAAGGAACTATCAATCCATTCTTCTGGATGAAGCATTAAGTCCTCACCAATTGGGTCATTAGATATCTTGTCATCCCATTCCTACAATACATCAATATAAATCTTCATGTCTGGGTGCTTGGACCAACGCTCAAAATGCTGCAAAGTTTATAACCCCTCGTCTAAACAGTTCAGTATATCTACACAGTGAGTCTCAGCATTGGGAACCAACTATAGCCATTGCGGTGCCAGCTTTTTAGGGTATCTGAATACAAATAAACTTGGTTATTCATACTCAGAGTCAACCCATTCAACTTTTTTTGAAGACTTCTTTTCCTTAGGAATTTTTAAATTCACATATGCAGTGATGTGAAAATTTTAAATGGTACTGGTACCAGTTGGTGGCAACATGAAAGGCTCAAGAGATGTCTATTATGAAATTGGCATTTCTATAAAATTACTTTTTAAATCAACTGAAAAAATAGGCTGCAAAATTGATCTGTTTTCTTTATTGGTTTCTTTGGTAACATGCAAACTTGGATCATTTAATTTCTCCTCCAATAACAGGTTGAGTTCAATAATACTGCATGTATAGATCTATTTGAGGGAACTTAAGGTCACAAAATCTATTAAATATGAAAATCGAATGAATCTCATGCATTAATTCCTTAATTTGCTCCTCATTTCATAGTCCATTGAGTCAGGAAATTGCAATTTTTCATAGGCTGCCTCCTTAGAAGAAGGAACATAATTTTTATGCACCCTTTTCGGCTGATCTTCATTTTTTGCATAGGTAGGTTTATTTTGCTGACGAAGATGATCCAGATTATTCCTAAATCCCTCTTTAACTTCTTATCGACAAATTTTAGAAATTTCATGCAATTGATCCTTTATTTTATTTCTGTTGATTTTTTGAATGGCATTAAATTTCTCCAAGGTAAAAGTTCTATCATTTTCCAATAATTCTTCTGACTTATAGGTTATTATTCTTAGGTCCTCCAAATTGGTAATTTTAGCCTTAACATCAAGAAGGACAGATCTGAGATTATCATTTAGGCAAAACAATTTTTCCTTGAGGGCTTCAGAGCACAGGGCTATTTTTCCTTTTAAGATAGTCTTATTCCACATTTTTAAGGTTTTCCATTTCCTAAATTGCCTAAAAAAGTTTAAACCTTTTATTTGATCAAAGGTATCTCTTTCTTCAAGCCAAGATCCTAGCAGCTGGAAATCCTTGGGAGTATTTTCATAATAATAGCAAATTCCTTTTTTACTGATTGTGTAATACTCTTTCATCCCATTTTTTTATTATTTCTTGAGAATAGTATAGTCTATGACATCCAAGTCATATGGATCTTCTTAGTAATTTTTCGACTTTTTCAGATAGATAAACTCATCCACATGGGCTACATTTTTTAATATGAGATCAATATATCGGTCTAGCTGTTTTTTGACTCTTTGAGGCACATTTTCTTCCTCAACAACATTTGTGAATTTCAGTATTTTTTCTGATTGAAAATCACGCTTGCCAATAATTCCTGTCTCTGGCCTTTTGGGAAGTATTTTTTCCTGTTGTCTTCCTGAAATCTTATCCATCAATAATCTGGTTCTTCTCATTTCCAATTAATTAGTATATTTCGCTGTTTTTGCTCTTTCCACTACTTCTCCTCCAACTAAGATGCTTTTACCACTTTGATCTCTATGAAATTGCTGTTCAGTGGTTGAAAGGATACGATAGTTAGATTTAGATGTTCTTAGCTATCCTCTTGAATATCCTCTGTTTTGACCTAAGGCTTTTTCAGCTGATGGTGCTCTGCTTAGACTTATCTATTTGGTCATTCTTCCCTCTTGCCTTATAGTTTCTTCAACCTTTTACAAGGGCTGATACCTATTTTTTTGCTGTTATTTTTCTTTAGTGGCATCTATACTGTTTCTTTTAAAAACTGTTGATTGTTGCTTGACTATTTTGTTTCCTGTTGTAGCTTGGTGAGCATTTAAGGTAACAGCCAGGGCTGTATTTTGGGTAATTAATTAGGTTGGTGTATTATTGGAGATTTGAATATGATTTTTAATTTATCGTTTGACTGAGGGCAGTGTTCCATAGTTAAAGCCTGATATAAATCATCTCATACCTTTGTCAAACAATCGAGATCTTAGTTGATTGGCAAGTTCAAAGTTAGGCTTGGGTTTCTGCTATGTCTATTTTTTCTTCATCTGGGTCAGTTTTATAATTATATTATAGTAGATCTATCTCATGTAAAGCTCTGAAAAGTAGAGAATGACTATTCAATCATTAGAAAAAATTAGAAGTATTGCTTTATCCTGTCAATAAATTAAAAAGTGCTGCCAATTTCTTAAAGCTGTCACTCTAAAATTTCAGCAGAAGGGCATCATCTAGTTAAGCCCTCTCTGAAGAAGCCCAATTTATTGCCAAAGAATTTGCTCATCTTTTATTGTCATAACTCAGTAAGTAATTATCGAGACTTCCCCCAACAATTCAAATGTTGGCTCTGTCAGTACTTCGATAATAATAATTTTCAATGCTATTGATTATTCACCCATAAAAGTCAGTATTTGACTGGCACAATCACCCTAAAATGATGGGATATACTAGATGTGCCTATGGAAAATTTAAAATTATCTCCATTGACCCCCAATACCTCCAATTAGATGGAACAACCTAAAATAGATACAGTTATCCCAAAGATAAATTGCGCTAAGAAGTTCTAAGTCCAACTGAACCCAATGTTTCAGTAATTTATCCAATCGGGTACAATATTCACAGGATTGAAGCCATTGAGCAGTCTTGTTTTTTGGATTTGTTGGTTCCTGACTACCCATAGAACTACTGTGATAACTACAAGGAAGATGGTGATAATGAATCACATATTTTTCTGTTAAAGATCCCTGATAGCGAATAGAACATTGTTGATATCAACGTTTTTCTGGCCTCTAAGCCTAAAGAAAGCTTTGTCTCACTCTTAGAGAAGACCTAAAAAAACTCATTTCTTAAATGATCAAATTGTTTGTATTGTATATTCAGCAAATCAAAGAACAAAAATCATTTGGTAAAGAAGAGTTGACTTGTTTGCTTCTTTTTCTTGGTTAGGGAGGTCAGCAGATTGGGATTTTTGAGTTTTACGATT